>VZTV01102753.1:5302-22045 GCA_013400875.1 Anhinga rufa | reverse complement strand
TGCAAAAGATACGAGTTTGAGATACACCAGCATGGTGTTCTGAAGGCTTTCATTTAAGTGACTTATACTAGATTTCTATCAGAAATCAGTAAATTTACAGAATAATGTTCTGGAGTTTATGACTGTATTTCAATTATTAATGATGAGTCACATTTCCTTCTGGCATAAACTGGCACACCTTCTTTGAAATCATTGGGTCTATGCCATTTTATTATAACCGGGAACGAAACCCATTGCAATCAGCTTCTGCTTCTTGATATTCTGTGAAATAAAAGGGTTTTGGTTTTGAGTTATGCCCTCAGGATTGCACCAAATAATCTGGCAATTTTGCATGTGAAAGCTGCAGGCTGTTGGTGTGTAGAACAAATGGGCAGATGATACACAGAGGACCTGCAAACAGAAAACAATCACTGCCTGAGCTATTTCACCTTCCATGTGTGGTGCAACTTTACTCAACAAAACCAGTTCGTTTCATTATGTATTTTTTCTTTTCTTTTTGTTCCACTATCTGGAGATTTTAGGGTTTATTTGGGATATAGCTATTTTGAAAATGCTGTTTTAGTTAATTTTTTTATAAAGTGCCTAGAAGCTTTTGCTCTGAAGGAAGAATGCTTCATAGTGTAAAAATTTTAGCATTTAAATTTAAGTTTCAGTTTTACAAACATTTACAAACATGCTCAATTCTGAGGTAGTCAACCTAAAGTTTCTGAACTGTGAATGTTTTGCAAGCATATGGTATGAACAGATGATATAGAACAGGATAATAGGAGTTTGCATTGCATAGCAGACTAGCCTTATCATGGCTGGGTTCCAAAGTTATCCAGCTTCTGAATCCAAGAAACTACTCTAACTTGCTTTGCCATGTAGAGTTACTCTACATAATTACTATAACTGGGGTTAATAATTTGTATTTTAAATACTATGACTACATATTTACAGTTAGTGATGTTTCTTAAAATCTGTTCAGCTAATAAAGACTAAGAAAAACTCTTTGTTGGAAATTGTTGCTTCACTTAATTGTTTACCACTAATTTTAATGAAGTAAGTAATATTTTCATATTATCCAGACCTCAAGAAATGAAACATTTTTGTCCAAGGAATTCACTCTGCGTATCGAGTACATTATATATATTTTATGGAGATGCCCTTAATTGGTCATATTAAAACTGATTTCCAAAGAGTAAGGGAATAATTTTGGCCAGTTTTTCTTCTTTGGTAATTTTTGTGCCAAAGATGATTCAGAAAACAACATATTTTTACACTGAAAGACATGTCAAAAGAATGACTATTAAAATGGGAGAAAATGTAGCACATAGAGAAAGATGGTAGAAAGCTTAAAAGTATTTTGGAAAAGACAGAAAAAATGCTAGGAAAGAAAGGTGGAATAGAGCAGAGTGAAATAAATCCTATGTCTGAGTACAGTTTGAGCACTGGAACTGGGAAAACTAAGAAATGAATGTGATACCACAAGTATCAAAGAAGAAACAAATGAAGGAGTGAATAGGTTACTACTGTACTTCATAAATCGAAAAGTGACTCCTATATTTCAGATAGGAAAAAGTCTAGGAAGAAGCACGCCAAAGATGATCAGGCATGATCCAGTTTTTCATCAGGATTGCTGGAGAAATTATCTTTTGCTAGATTTCAAGACCAGAAAAGACCACTGTTGTTATCCAGTTTAAACTTTCACATCATAAACCAGAGAACCTAGTCAATTATTTTGCAGCATGCATGTGATTTTTGATGGAACCAGTACATGTCTTTCAGCGAGATATCCTAAAAGACTCAACATGCTGAAGATCTATACCTAGGTTATTCAAGACACTAATAAACCACCTTATTAAACTATTATACTGTTTTTCTTACAATTTCAGCCCTTGGAGTTCCTTCTGGATCAAAGACTCTTCTGCAATTTTAGCAATGTCATGGACCATTAAGAGTTGATGATGACCTGTATAAGAGTATAAGATGATGATGACCTGTGTAAGAGTATAAGAGAAAATGCACCAGGACACTAAAAAAAGGACAGTGTGGAATAGCAGATTTACTCAACTGGGAGGACTAGGAAAGAACCGAGAGGAAATATGTGATGTCAGCTTTGTGAAATAAATTCTCATCACAGGAGAAACATGGCAAAAGAAATCACATTTTTGCCAGATGCATGAAAAGCAAAACATATGGCTTGTTTGTTTCACATTTTCTGCATATTTCTTCTGTGTTGACAGACAGGTTTTGCAAGATGGAAAGTGCTTTTCATTTCAGTGTAATGTCCATATACTTTTTATCATTATTATTATTATTACTATTTTGCCAGCTTGAAAAGGACTGTTCCAAATAGTTAAAAATGATTCCAGATCAAATTAAAGCCAGGAATACATTGGAAAAAATCAAGAACAAGCCAGAAATTTTAATGAAGTCCTACAATTTTATAGAAGATATCATTCTGGGGGAGACACATTGTTTCCAAATTCCTTGGGAGGGGGTCTGCAATACACAGTGTATTGGGCAATAGGACAGTGAGATGTAGTGAAGAAATCTGCCCTCTTCTAGGCCTGGAGTATGTCTGTCCCTCGAGCAGAAGCATTTGGTCTTGTTTCATAGATGTTGACCCTGCATTTGGGTGTCCTCGGAACATGTCATCATGTCCTGGGAACATCTAAAGTGTCTCCAAGCTCAAAGTGGTACAGGTATACAGTTCCTCCATTTGGACATAAAACATAGATATATGAGCCTGTACAATCTTCTTCCAAGACCTTTCATATCAAAGAACTCTCGTTAGCAGTACAGATCACTTGGCTTACTTCTTCATTTTATCAGGGTCTAGGTACTGGAAGCAAGGTATGTAGATGCAACACTTTCTACACAGAAACAGTTAAAGGGAGAATTTTATTTATAAATGTTAATTTCATGGATGATTCTTTCCTTTTCTCTAGTTTGTTTCTCCATCTTGTCATTTTTGAAACCATTTTTTTTTAGAGTTGTGTGAAACCGCAACTCTCAAAACTATGACAACACTTATGAGTAACTGCCACTGTGCTGATAGTTAAGCATCCAAGTTTAGCGCAACGTGTCTTTGAAAATGATCCCAAAGTGATGACACTAATGATTTTGATTATGAAGTGGAGAAGAGAAATTGTAATTAGCAATTAATCTCCAACATATATGTTGGCAGTCAAAGTAAAAAATTATTATGGATTAAAAATCAAATTAACTACCCAATTCATTTAACAAGGACAAAATTAGGCTATACATCAGGAAGGTATTTAAACAGGCATCTATCTTAAATAAAGAGTTGCCCACTGAAGTGCATTTTTTAAAAACAGGAGTAAAGTGGAGTCAGTGAGCTAAAATAGCAACCAATAGGACTATTCATGTTTCTAAGTATTTAAATACCTTTGGGGTAATAAGGATATGTTTTGCATGAAGAAGTAACATAAAATTCAATTCATGGATGTGCTTTTAGCCAAATATTTTAACTCTATGCAGCAATTATAATAAGAATCTGTCTGAAAAGTTGTGTAAAAATTGAATAAGGGTCCTGAGATATGTGCCTTTGTACGATAACTCTATAAATCACTCCTGCATAACTGAGGAGTCAGCATACTACTATGCACAGCTGCTTGCTCAGAGAACTTCAAATAAAAAAAGTAAATATAGAAAAATACTAATGTGGAAAAACATTATACAGCTGAAAAATTAGACAAGCACAGTTTGTACTGGATCATTAGTCATGTATTGGCAAGTCCTGATTTTCAAGGGTGTTACCATCTCAGAAGTCATTTGGCATTCTGATTTAGCCCATAAATATCTAGTCACATGCTAAATAAAACAGTCATTTTTGCACATGTTATTTTAGCATAAGATTCTGTAGCTATTTAGAAACTCCCATAAATGTTTTGGAATTTCAGCATACAGAACAACTGGAGAAGCAAGCCCTTAACTAAGCCAGTTATAAACTACTCCGTTCTTACAAAATGGGTTATCTAAGTCCAATAGTCTATCCTGTGACAGTTGATCACACTTTGTTGAGGTGAGCCAAGGAAAATGCAGATAAGATCCATAAAGATAATGGCAACTAAAATGAAGTTAATTGGATTCCAATAAAAGGTTAACACTGATAAAAAAATCTTTCACAAATAGAAGTGAGTCATGGAGCTTTGGTTAATAACAAGGTCAATTTCAGAGAATGCCCAAGAAAAAACCTGCCCATGGAAGTGGGCAAAAATGATACTTTTGGAGAAATCAAAGGAGCTTTACAAATGGGGCAGATAATAGTACTATCCAAAGAGTTAAATACATTTTGGAACTTAGGAATTTCCAGAAAGTTAAACTGAAATGAACAAAGTTTACTCCAATGCACACACACAGAAGATGAGCAAGGAATGCTTTATCCATTCACAAAGCGAATGAATGAAGTTTTCACCATTTCTCCAGATGCATTACATTAAAAGGAGATCAAGCCAAGGAGACTGTTTCAGACTGTTAAAAGCAAATACTCCATTAAAAGCAGATTAACACTGAAAGCACAATTGTTCTACACATTTTTCTGAAAGATTTTAATGTCACCTACTAGGATGCAAAATACAGATGATGACTAGAAATGCAAGGTCAGAGACTAAAGGTGAATTCAAGGTGAGAAGTGTCTTAAGAATAGAAAGAGAGAAAGAAAAACCAAGTATACCCAGCCAGGAATCTATAAATGAATTTGTATGATGGCATAATTTATGCTTTTCCTGTAGGGACAGTGTACTTATTAATAACTAAAAAATATCAATGCAAGACCTGCAATGAGAAGAGTGCTTTTTTTTTTTTTTTTTCTTTGAGCAGAATTCAGCAATACCTATAGGGAAATACAAGGGTCTAGCTTATATTTACTGTAAGACAGGAAGGAGAATTGCATTGAGAGTTGAAAATGGGTTTTAGCATAGGTTCATGAGAGTTGGATAGCCAGAGAGAGAGGATAGGTTTTCTAGCATTTGCATTCTTTAAAAACTGTTCTAGATTAATAAGTTCCTATTGTAAAGGGCTATTTATTAGTTTTCTCTCAAAAATTTAGAGGACAGTTAAGAATTATTGAGATTTCATTTTATTGGCAATCCAAGGCTTATTTCTAAAATAATGGAATATACTCCATGTTTCAGGGAGAAATCACAAGATCAGGAAATCTCACCAGCAAGAAGTTTTTATAATAATTGAAACAATCTTTTAGACTGAGCAAGATTTGTAAAGGCTCTTACCTGCCTCCAGATGAAAGGCACACTACATGTTTAGGAATACAGGAAGGATGAAAACAGGAATAATACTTAGAAACAAAGTAGTATCATAGAATCATAGAATCATAGAATGTTTTGTGTTGGAAGGGACCGTTAGAGGTCATCTAGTCCAGCTCTCCTGGAGTAAGCAGGGACATCTTCAACTAGACCAGGTTGCTCAGAGCCCCGTCCAGCCTGACCTTGAATGTTTCCAGGGATGGGGCATCGACCACCTCTCTGGGCAACCTGTTCCCGTGTCTCACCACCCTCATCGTAAAAAATTGCTTCCTTATATCCAGCCTAAATCTACCCACCTTTAGTTTAAAACCATTACCCCTTTTCCTGTCACAACAGGCCTTGCTAAAGAGATTGCCCCCATCTTTCCCCCTTTGTACTGGAAGGCCACAATAAGGTCTCCCCGCAGCCTTCTCTTCTCCAGGCTGAACAACCCCAACTCTCTCAGCCTGTCCTCATAGGAGAGGTGCTCCAGCCCCCATATCATCTTCGTGGCCCTTCTCTGGACCCGCTCCAACAGGTCCATGTCCTTTCTGTGCTGGGGGCTCCAGAGCTGGACGCAGCGCTGCAGGGGGGGTCTCACCAGAGCGGAGCAGAGGGGCAGAATCCCCTCCCTCGCCCTGCTGCCCACGCTGCTTTTGATGCAGCCCAGGATACGGTTGGCTTTCTGGGCTGCGAGCGCACATTGCTGGCTCATGTCCAGCTTATCACTCACCAGCACCCCCAAGTCCTTCTCTGCAGGGCTGCTCTCAATCCCTTCATCCCCCAGCCTGTATTGATACTGGGGGTTGCCTGGACAGATAAATAGCCAGTAGACAAATACCTGCTTGCATTATTCATGAATTTGACTCAGAGGTCAGGGTTTTGTTGTCTATTCGCCAATCATAATAGCTCAAATAACATCAGCACATTGCAATCACACAGTAATATACCAGTAAAAAGAAAGCATATTGGCCCTTGACAATAGTTTGGAATACTAAAGTAGCACAGTCATATAGTAAGTGTGGTCAATGTCTAGTTAGGAGCTGTAATTGTTTACGAGTCTGGAAAAGCTGGTTTTGATGTTTACACTCAAGGTTCTTGGTGAGCAGAGATTTGGCCAGACTAGTGGAAAAAGTAATGGTTTTTTATAAAGGTTGGCTTTTAGAATGGTTTCCAGCCCTTATATTTTGGGTGACTGAGGATGAATGGCCTCTAGGACTGCAGAGCAGTCCTTGGGGCTTATGATTTAGGCATTACTAAGACAATTAACCAGGCAGCTGTGGATCCAGTGCTAGTGATTTTAGGCTGTGGGCTTTTTATTTTTAAGGGTCCTCAAATACAGTTTTTCTGGGCAATGATTTAGTCAGGTTCATTAGAAACACATACCAGTTTCTCCCCTTTTTCCACTTGGTTACAATATTATTTGCTTTAAGAGGTCCAAAAAAGACTTTAACAATAATGCTGATTATTTCTGTCACCTGTGGCTCAGTAGATGGTCTTAAGAGTACATGAATGTATATTTGGAGCCCAGACAAAACCTCAGTGGAACCAAAACTAGACTTTCAAAAGTCCATTCCCTGTTTATGCAATATTTCCTAATATTTCACATGCAATTACATTTACTGTCTGGCTGCCCTCTAACTTACCTGCCTCCACTTTGTGGCTTCCCTAGTCAATAATTTAAACATTAAAAAAAAAGAAGAAAACTTTTTATCTCTCTGTATTTTATGGATTTTAGGAGCTGAGTGAATTTACCAATGGGTCAGACAGGGATGTACAAAGATGAAAATAGATTTCAGACCTGTTATTTTATTCAGGAAGCATGTGTGGGTGATGGAAATTAAACAATGTCATCTATCTTGAGCTTTACTGGCCTTGAGATTCCTCTTCCTCTTCTGTAGAGAAAATAAACTTTCAGCAATCATGACTATTCTAAACTGAGGTCTTGTTTTTAGAAAGAGGTGACCTTAAGAATAAAAATTTATTGTCAGATCCATATTTTCACTAAAGATGAGGGGTTTTAGACATGTAGTTATATTGCCCGTAACAGAATTTGAGTTTGTCATAAAGTTCTTGCATGGATCCAGATCAGTGCATTGCTGAAGTATGAGGACATCCAGGTCCATTCCTCATTCTAACAAATGGGAAATAATGACATTGTCTTGTTTTTCCTCAGCTCCATATAATTTAGCTGCAGTTCCCTTTGCAAGAACAAATTGTTTAAATCAAATTATGGTATGTATACCAATAGCAGTGGTACAACTACTTCAAAGTATGTGCAGAAAAATATCTGGCCTTCTGCCTTTTCCCCAGAGAAGATGGGGAACAGCTGTTTGGCCAGTAAACTCTGTCCGCTCAGCTAAGTGAAACATGCCTGGCCAACTGCAGAGGTGGCAGATACTGATGCCATTGCTATCAATTGGTGCAACTCAGTTCTTACTCTGTGGTGGCATTCTCTATTCAGGCAGTACAGATATATGGAATTAGACCTTTTCTGGATATCTTTTTACATCAAAATATGCTTCCAGTTTTCAGTAATCTGTAGTTTAGGTACAAATACTTCTGCAGTCAACATGGTCTAGTGGGAGGCTAACCTAGAATATAGACATGGTTGGTTAAGAGTCCTAATTTATTTTTGAGCCAGTCATCTTTAGAATTCTGTTATGGTCAAAAAGGAGAAATAGAAACTTGAAAAGTGTGAGTCATCTTTTTGTAATTAAATTATTTAAAATTGGTCAGACAAATCACTTTCTAGAAGTGTTTAGGTTTTTTGGCAGTCTACAAAAGGAGTCTTGAGACTAGTTAATATATGTATGTCCACACTACAAGCATTTAAAGTTAGGTCTGATGATCGGATGCATCACAATATTTGTGCAGAAAGTGCTCACAGTGGCCTAGAATACTGTGATGAGACTGGAAATAAGATAAATTAAAGATGATTAGAATTATTCTTTCAAAAAGTTACACAAAGTGGTTATAGAAAAGTAAAGTCTGAAAGTTTAGAGAATCCAGATATTATGAGTGTGCATGTACGTATGAGTGTGCATACTCAAATGCCAACTCTTCTTTTTTATGGCTCTTTACATGGGGGCAAATGTTAGTATGCTGTTTTAAATCAACATCCAGTACGTGACATTGGCCAGGGGCAGATATTTAGAAACAGGTGTATGAAGTTTTCTGGTGGACAATCATACAAGAAATTTTCAATGGGAAATTCTTCCTTACCCTCCACCATATAGAAGTGGGTTGATGACCTTTACAACCAGGATCAGAAAAAAAGGACTAAGTGGATCAGGAAGTCACTTAACTAAGGAGGTTCAAAATAATTTCTACTGGAGTCCTTATATATTCAATGCTCAGAGGAGAATAAAGCCTAAAAAATAAACCACTAGACTACTTGCTTATGTTTTTGTCTTTCTCTTCTTTTGTTAATTCTTCGATGCAAACGCACATACCAATACTCAAGCTTTGTATTGCTGTGCTGGTACGTTAAGATTACTATAGGACTTATTTAAATTAATAAAATATTTGGTTGAAAAAGTGTTTAGGTGTTAGGAACAGTGACATATTATTAACTAACATTTGCCTTCTTTGGTTGGAAGAAATGCAGAGTTCATGGCCTTTAGCAGGGGTTAGGTGACAGTATTACAAACAAGTTAGGGAAAAAGGCTTAACTGTACTCTACAGAAAGAATAAAGTTGGTAAACAAATTCCACTTGGATAACAAGCAAACTACAGAGCTTTGGCAGCCTTGCTTTTGTATTATTTTTGCCTTGTGTTGTTTTTTTTAATTAAATGAAGCAAGACAGAGCATTGAGAGCATGAGTCAAGCTATTGCTAAAAGTACTAAATTAGATTAGTTTGGCATTTAAGTCCAGGCAATTTTGATTCAAATGCTTGGACAGTAAAGTAGGGAAGCCTTGAGGAATGAGGCTGAGGTTATTCCTTCTGAAAAGTCATGTCCACATACTAAGCATTAATACAGATGATTCTTCTTAATGCCTTAATGTCTTAGCAAAAGAGTTTATTAGATGTTTCTGCACATAATTTGGGAGGGGGCAGGAGAGAGGGAATTAAACCTGTAGGAAATTACAAGACATTATACATGAGGTGTGTCCTTTGTGATTTTTCATGGTACCAAGTGTCCTTGTCCAGAATGTGTCAATCCACTGTGCATGTGCTATCATAACGTTAAGAGCTTGTGTTGCATCTGCTCTCATTCTATACACCACAGAGCTCACCAACAGGAGGCTTCCCAAAAAAGGGAGACTCTCTTTGTCATAGATGGGTACCTAGTTTAATAACTTTCTAAAATAATTTAAATTTCTTTACATGCTATGTTGCCAGAACTACAAAGAACTGTGGTTCATAAACTTCCAAGATCTTTTTTTTTGCCTGTGAAGAGACTTTTTTCCTTTCTTTTTATTTATTTGTTTTTCTTCCTGATGGATGCTAGCTAGAGAACTGCAGACTTAATATAAAGTGAAGAGACAGAAACATTTAGGAAAAAAAAGAGGATGACATCAGGTTTAAAGGTTAAGTAGGTTCTTGCTTACTTCAACCCCCCTGATTAAAAAAAAAACCTCATCAACCTTATACAGGAACATGATGACCTTTCATTTATTTACCACTGTCTGACAGCAAGCCCTCTGTGCCTTCAGATGTTTGCAGAGCACCCAGTTCAGTCTGGCCTCACTTCTTACTGAGGCTTTCCTGTTACTCTAATGCCAATATTTGCCAACCATGGTTACTAACACTTGTAAGGCCATTTGCTTTTTCTGCATGGAATTCTGTCTAACTTTGGATGAAAATCACAGTTTTTCTAATAATTTTCCCTTATCTGCATAAATCTAAGGATGGATATCAAACATGTTCATCAGAAAGGAAAGTGCCCTATGCCTATGATTTATTTTTGAAAGTATATTGTATCATATACCATGTTATTCTTTATTTAAATGACCTTCAACTGGAAATGTGATTTTACATCCTAGATTTGTAATGACACGATTTTCATTTATTAAATGACAGTTGTAAAGTATAAGTCATTGTCAGACAGTAAGTAACTGACTTTAAGTTGTCCAGTGGTGGGATTTTGCTATGCTGGATAAATTTTAAATGTGTCCCTTTAAAAGACCAAAGCATTATTCTTGGTCCCATTGTATTAGTGGTGCAAGAAAAGTCTCTGCCTTCATACACATCAGTACTGGGGGCAAAGATAAAAAGATTACCTACCACCTTCTTTCTTCTTTAGAAGTTCATAGACCAAAGTGTTTTAGTGTTTCCTTAATGCTCCCTCCATAACAGAGCTGAGTGTTGAGTCCTAAGTCACAGATCTGACTTGAAGGATGCAGTCTACATGCAAAAGGTGTTACATTTCCACATAACAGGTTCTAAACTTCCTGGCTGTAAAATGCAAACCCATAAATACATAAGCACTGATTACTGCACCTCTGGAACAGACGTTTATTGTTTTAACAATTTCTTCCTCTTAACAGCCTTCCAGTGACACAAATAGAACAATAATGAAAATCCAGTTTGTGGAGTTCAGTTTTGTAGAAGGAAAGTGAAAAAAAAAATTTTTTTTTAATTTAGAAATTTTTAGAACAACTAAAATTTCTAAATCCAGTAAAAAAAAAAAAAGGGAGAAAAAAGCCCAAATCAAACAGACCCATCCTCAAGACATATGAAGAATTTTCAGTATTGCTACAAATGCATGGCAATTTAAGTTATTTCTTAATGGTTTCATTAGAGATGGCTGTTTCGTTCTTTAAATCTTGCTTACCATTGTGAAAAAAAAAATGAAAAAAAAGAAAAAGAAGAAAGAAGGTGTCAAGTAACTCAAAATTTGCAATCCTTTTTTTACACCTAGATCTGTTTCTAAAAAGTTTAAAAAAATTTACAAATATAACAAATGAGTTTATAATCTGACATATATGATGACAATTCATTCTACAGTGGATACTGTTCTAAATATAACTGTTTTCTTTTGACTGGCTTTGCCAGCCAAAAAGATGTTTTAAAATTCTGTTTTCATATGATTTACTAGAAATATAATCTCCAGTCTGAGCTGAACATATAGCTAGACAACTGTCTGTCTCCTGTTTGAAGCTGTCTGAGATTCAGAGGTTAGGTATGGCTACCTAACCTATAGAACCATACACAGGAGCATGAGTGCCACAAATGTACTCTGAGAAACATGGAGCTGAGCACAAGAAGATAGAGGCTGTCTTTTGCAGTAACAGCCTTATGGTTACAATGCTGATTTTCAGTGGGGAGCATTGGAGGCAATCCTTCCTTATCCTAAAGTTTGAAATCTCTTTCTCAGGGAAGAAGGTGCTAAGCTTCTGGGGAAGAGAAGAGGACCCTGTACCCATCCTGGTGATGTTACCTGCTGTGCTGTGAACCACACAGGGTAAGAAGGACTAGCAAAAGTCTAATGCCAATGACTCTATAAATAAAGCATCAGCAGAAAAGAAGCTCAACTATGCACCAGTTTCCCAGTTAAAGCAGCAACCCTACCTTGGTAGTCTAGCAGGTAGGTTATTCAGGTGGAGAGTAACTACATGAAATACCTTTTTGCTGCTTCTGGGATATACTACAGGAATAATAACTGTGCTAAGGCTCCAGTCTGAAGCTCCCTCCAGTCTGTAGAGCTCCACTATGCAGCAGACACAGTGGTGACAGGACACCACACTTTGTACTGGGTCAGTGCTCATGAAAGACATAGCCCAGTTCAAACAAGAAATCCTGAGAGCAAATGCAGCAGGTGACAGGACAACCATGCTTTGCACTGGGTCAGTGCTGGTGGCAGTCATACCCTGTCTCAAACAAGAACTGCCTGATCATCCAGCTGCTGCCAACAGCCTTCTCTAGGCAGGTAAACTAGTGCTACGGTTCCTTAGAAAACAGTCATAATGAAATTAGCCAGCAACTGAGAGACAAAAGTATTCCGTTAATAAAAGCAGCGTTGTTAAATTAAATGGGTGTAGAGCAGGTAGTCTGAGTACCTCTGGCTATGCTGTTCTCTGTCTGACATCTACTATTTAAAAAGTTGTACTGCTCAGTGCACAAAATGAAAATAAGTTTCAGTAGCTTGAGAGAGAGTTAATATACAGAAAATTACTTTTAAATGACTTAGCATTATGACAACTAGAGCTTCAAACATTTAAATTAAAGGTTGCTTCCCATTAAAAAAAGGTTAAAAACCAAGATAAGTTTAACACTAAATCACCTAATTTACCTTCATTATGATAAATCCTCAGCTTGTTCCTGAAGAGATCTAGTGTGTCTGAATGTTCCAGAGTAGAAATTCTCTCCACCTACTCAAGAAACTATGCAATGTGCCTCGTGTGCAGGGCCCTGCCGGGGCGCTGACCCATGGTGCAGGTTTACTCCCCTCATCATCAGTCAGGAAGGCTACTTGAACACCAAGGTGTATGGAGAGCCTTATTAACTCTCTCTCCACCAGAACAATTTACTAAATATAGAAGTGTACCACTTTTTTTTTTTGGGGGGGGGGGCATTTTTGGTTGTAAACAGAGAAACACGAAAGCCACAAATAACTGTAAATGTTTTCATTCTAAATTTGTGTGTGTCTATTTTTATCTCTGGACTTGTTTTTTGAAAGTGAGGAAGAGGGAATCGTTATAAAAAGCCAGTTTCTCATTCATACCTACTTATGTACAAAATAATTTCATTGCCATTATTCTGCATCTACGCTGTTGGTGTACTCAAATAAAGGATTTGGTTCAGAAGCTAAAGTTCATGTTGTGCTAAGAAAGCTTTCCTTGTGTAACATTCTGTGCTTCATCTGGTTGAGAGAACATGGGGGTGCCTTCATTAGCTAAGTAAGTTGGATAGAGATATTGTGCTGATACTAGTTGCTTA
This sequence comes from Anhinga rufa, assembly GCA_013400875.1. Lineage (NCBI taxonomy): Eukaryota > Metazoa > Chordata > Aves > Suliformes > Anhingidae > Anhinga > Anhinga rufa. Next base: position 8,909 of record VZTV01102753.1, on the reverse strand, counting down.
TGTACCAAGTCTCAAATAGAATACTCAAGTCCAAATAGAATAATCTAATAACACCACAAGCAACTTATATTCAGGCAGTTCAACAGCACAGAAAGAAGTCAGGAAGTCTAAGATTTTGATGTACTTTTAGGTAAAGAGCTTTGCATGTTTTAAAAAGAAAGGAACATTGTATGTCTTTTACCATTTTTAAAGATGCATTGTGCTGTATGGAATGGATTTTGCTGTCTTATACATCAATATTACGCCTACGTAATTCCTAAGCTGTGTTGGACTTCCACTGATGCTGATGACAAGAGGTTCAGGCCCCAAATCTAAAATCCGGTACATTCCCAACACAGAAGTGCTTAACTTCCAAGACATATGACTGTAGCTGTCTGTAAACCAGCTGTCTCTACTGATATGTTGGCATAACACCATCATTGCCTGTAGAGCTACAGACATTTACACAAAGTGAACATCAAACTTTCTTTTGCACTTGAACAAAGATGCAAACAGTTAACCAATATACAAGAGGCAGACTGGGATATAGCAATGTTTCTTAGCTAACTAAAGTGAACTAAATTAATTTTGCAATTATAAAGCCTAAATACTAGGGTTTAGTACAAGTGACACTGCAAACATTTAGGGATTCTGAGCATTATTCAGAATAAACAGAAGCTTAAAGTCTGGATGGCAAAACCAATCCTTTCTCATAAGGGCGTTGCCTGAAAAAATACTGAGAAGGAATCCCTCCTCTGGGACATATAACTACTGCACAGGCTTTTTCCCAAGGGGAAGGTACAGATGGTTGTAAATACTCTGGCTTCTTTCCCCATGAGCCTTACTCCAGACTCCAGAGGAGTCTTTGCTTGAAGGCAGATTGAGCAACTGCAGAGCTACACTTTTCTCTACAAGTAGCCATGGAGCACAGCTCCTGCTCCAAGCAGAAGGGAAGCACATGGTTCTGCTGTAGTCCCAGCTGTCCATCAACTTTTGTTTTAGGCTGGAGAATTTGGCTCTGAGGAAATGTGTTTAAATTCATCCTAGCCTCTGGTGGATAACAACAGTTATGCCTGTATTACCTTGTGTAGTAGAGAAAATAATCACTGGAAAGCTGGCAATTATAGATAAATGGAGGGCAAAGTTTTTAGAGAGAAGAAAAATCTGATGGCTTCCTGGCTCTGAGTTTTGTATATTTCTCTACATTTATGACTCTGCTGAAATGTTTCCTCAAACCAGAATGATGCAACACATAATCTCTTGTTCAGCTGAAACCGTAGATGGCAGAGAATACAGGGAATACAGCTCTAATCAAAGAAAATAAGAGTAGACATTGGATCTGATCAGGCAGTCTGGTTATTTTACAGCTATCCTGGCCCTTAAGGAAACAGATCTCTTTCCAAACAGAACCTGTTAGAATGCAGATTTTTTTTGGACATGCTAAAACTCTGCATTTGTTTGATCTTGACCAACAATCCGAATGTATATCAACAGAAGGAAAGCACACATCTGCCACAACAGGCATGTTTACAATCATTTTAATGGCACCATTAGATTCTGTTTGCCAGTGTTCGCTTATTTCAGGCTTTTATACAAAAAACATGTGAGATAAGTTTACCACCTGTGCACAATGGAAACAACCCATTTAAATGAATAATTTTAATGGCAATACATAGCTCAATTGTTTTCCTCTGCTCACCACCATAATTGTGGAAGCAATGTTTACCCAGAATACACAGAGTTTTTGTGGTCCTGCAAAAGTTTTCTTTTCAAACAAGCTTACGCTAAGAGTTACTCCAAACAGAATTTCACATGCTTGCAAAATACACAAACATGTTTTAAGATGGACCACTTTAGAAAGTTTTTCAGGTGATAGGTGGGATTAGTTTTAAATGAGAAATCCAGTCTTAAAAGACATCTGAAAATATCTACCCACTATGTTAAGCTCCTCTGGATTTAAATGTTTTAAGAAAATTAAAGAGCTTGCCTTTGAGGACTTGATGTTGTTCCCACTGATGTCACTGGGAAAATTCATGATCGTTGCTAGAAAGCACAGTTTAAATTAAGATGGAATGGTGATGTCACACAAAAAGTCAGAGACACTGAAGATACGGTAATGGCCTTCCATTGCGGATGTGATAAAATTCCTGATGTTGTATTAGTTAAGATAAACACATACATTTCTTCCTCACTCAGATCATCATTGTGCTGCTACTAAATCTCCCAGAACCTCAGGCATTGACTGCACCTTATTGTGCAAGATAACCAAAGAATATATATAAAAAAAAAAGACTGTCTCAGACACAAAGAGCTTAACATCAAATCCACGAGGGTGTTTAAATCTCATCCACTGGATGGATATTTATAGTCTAATTATCTAACATGTAATTAGCACTCCTAGAGAGAGAACAGAACAGGGGATTACAGCTGATGTTGCTGAGATGTTACAAGAGGTTGTGTGCTTCACAATTGAGCTTTTTATGGAAATTAAAATCATGATAGTAATACACAGCCCAAGTCTGTCTTATTGCTTTGCTGAAGGGCACTGAAGAAACCCATTCCTAGACAAACAGCAGTGGTGAAGGTGTGAACTGCACACAGGTCAACTGCCCGAATCAACATGCATCTATGTGAGAAATTCAGCTGGAATCAGAACTGTACTAATACCTGTTCTCTGTTAAACTATACATGATTTTAGCATGATTTTCAAAAGGGACTTCAATATCAACAAAGATGGGGTTCAAAATGCAAATAAAATACTCAGTGGCTTGTACTTCCATTGAAAAACTGTGGGGTGTAAAACCATAATAGAACAGAACAAACAAAAATATTAGCTAAAAACCAGCTTTTTATATTTTTTAGTTTTACTAAATGAAGTTCCAGCCAGCAGTTCTAAGTTTGGGGTTTGCATTTGTTTTCTGTTTGGTTTTTTTTTAATTGTTCTAAAAATATTATTCCATTGAAACATTAAAAGGAAACAAACCCCCCCTTTCCTTACACACACTATGTTAGAGCTAGGCTAAAAAAAATTATAAAGTTTTCCTCATGTGATACTTTCAGTGTTGTTTTCTTACTGCCTCAAGTTAACTTACATTCCTAGCAGGTAACACTACTTTTACATCCTGAAAAATGAGACATATTACCAACTTTATTTATTTTTTTTCTGAAATAATGTCTATGCAGAATGCAAAATTGGATTTTACAATTTTCACAGAATCACAGAATCACAGAATGGTAGGGGTTGGAAGGGACCTCCAGAGATCATCTTGTCCACCCCCCCTGCGTGAGCAGCACACCCAGAGCAGGGGCACAGGACCGTGTCCAGGCGGGGTGTGAATGGCTCCAGGGAAGGAGACTCCACAGCCTCTCTGGGCAGCCTGGGCCACTGCTCTGGCACCCGCACAGCAAAGGGGTTTTTCCTCATACTCAGGTGGAACCTCCTGTGTTCCAACTTGTGCCTGTTGCCCCTTGTCCTGTCATTAGGCGCCAATGAAAAGAGTCCAGTCCCATCCTCTGGACACCAGGCTGAACAATCCCAGAGCCTTTCCTCATCAGGGAGATGCTCCATCCCCTGATCATCCTTGTGGCTCTGCGCTGGCCTTGCTCCAGCAGCTCCCTGTCCTTCTGG
>VZTV01102746.1:0-11505 GCA_013400875.1 Anhinga rufa | reverse complement strand
GGGTAGCAGAAGATTAATTCTCTCTATTCTCATTAGCCCCTTCTCCTGAGCCAGTGTGACCTTGTTCGAGCAGCTGAGATCTGCTCCTCTGAGACTTCAAGCTTTAGCACAAGATGAGGACCCTTTTCTCCTCCTCCAACCTTTCCGTTGAGAGGCCCCCTCTTGCAGCACACCACCCATGCTCAGAGGAGCCCTGCAGATNACAACACCCATGCTCAGAGGAGCCCTGCAGATGGGAACAGGGCAAGGAGAAAGAGAGAAGTGAGATCTGCTTCTAGCACTTTCTCTCCCTGCTGCTGGATCATTGAGTCTACAAAAAGAGCATCATTCCAGCCATGCCTGGAGAAAAGGAGCACGGCCAAGCTTGGCTGTTTGTGGTCAACTGTTGTGGATACCATGAAATCAGAACACAGTTTATGGCTCCTCATTTTAACTTCATTTAACATGGCATGCATTTTACCTGTCTTGAGTGCAGTTTTTACAAGAAACACCTTTTACTTCAGGCATATCTTCATGATGGATTATTCAGGTATGAAATCCAGTGATCTTGCTAAATTATAACTTTTTCATGCTCAGCTTGTGGTTGGCTCAGCTCTCAGACGATGGGCAAATGGAACTACAAGACTGTTTGGCCTTAATCAAAAACCCCAGCACCCTTTCAGAGACTGCTATTGCACATTTCCAAGAACTGCTGCCCTCTGCCTCTCCTCTAGATGCCTCTGACACCTTCCAAGTGTTCTGTTCTTTCCACATGAGCAGAGACAAAGGTTCACAGAAAGTCCATGTCTTACTTCTTTGGGCTCAAAGAGATCCCCAATGCTGCAGAATAAGCACATTAGCTGCATTAAAAAAAAAAAAATTAAATCTGTGATTTGTATTATCTCAAAAAGTTCATACCTTGGGAACATCCTGAAACTCATCGATAACAGACATTGAACTCCACATAATGTCTTCTGCTTACTCTATAATATCTAGTCCCCTAGCTCCCTGACTCTGCGCTTAATGAATGATGATGTATTATGCTCTATTTTGCTGCCCTCACACATCCTGCCATTGAGTGGGACAAGAAGCAGTGAGGATTTCCTGGAGTTTCAGCAATAAATGCCATTCAGCCTTACTCGAACAAATAATTTCTACAGCAGTGGATCTCTCTCTCCCTCCACACTTGCACACAGACTAAAACTACAGATCAGATGCACAAATATTTTGGGAAAATACATGCATTTTGTCCACACGTGTTTTGCCAGACATGGAGAGTGTTAGTTAAAAAGCTGAGTATTCTGATGTCAAACGAAAATGTTCCACAACACAGTGACAGCTGGATGCAGGGAGAGCTACAGTCTGCAGCTCAGGACTGGCAGGAATCTGAGCCAGTGCCATGGCAACAGGCATCAGTACCTGTCAGGAGCTGGGGAGTCACAATATTCATGGCTTGTGTTATTGCTGCGCATTTGTGTCACTGACGTTGAGGCTGCGTTGCAGTTCACATTACAAAGACACATTCCCTGTACGGAATTGCTCTTGGGTGGACTTTGACATTGAAGGTTGCAAAAACAGATTCCCTCTCTAAATATTCAAATTGTATTTAAATCATACCTATCAATGTCCCTAAATAAAAATTAAACCTGACTACGGCTGCAGGGATTTATGGAAGGAAAAATCATAATCACTATTTGCTAATTGGTAAGCAATTAGCCAGTTATGCTACAGGACTTTTGAAACACATTAAATTGACTAACAGACAAAGCTGATTTGTAAACAAAATGGCTGGATGTTCGGGAACCAATTAGAGAAGGAAAATTGGCAGCAGCTGGGAGGCTGTCAGGAGTCAGACTGGTGTCACAAGGAGGCAGTTTGGGGTAGTGACGATTTATCAGCTAGTTCTGTTAAGTATGAGCCAACTATAAGGATTTAAAAATACTAATATATACATATCTTTATTTATTAACATACCTTATATACATGTAGTATATATTTTATAGAGTAATATATATGTGCACAATATATAATACAGTGTATATAATTTTACCTGGTATTTTAAATTAAATTAAATCAACTATTTAATAATTGATTGCTCTTGCTTGAATATCACATTTGAAAATACAGTAACATACAAAGTATTGTTTGAAAGCATTTCTCCCTTTTCAAATATGCTATACTCTAACGTATGAGAAGAGCGCCCTGCAACCCATACTCTTGTCCTCTCAGAGTTGTAGTGGTGTAGAGCATAATTTGAATGCATGCAATTATTCCTCTTGCAATTGTATTTGCAATTTATTCTTCTGCAGTTGAGGCTATGCATGTTGTTCAGTATAACTGAAATAAACTCGATGACCAGCAAAACCATCCAATTAACACAAAGGTAACGTTTATCTCAAGAGAATTTCAGAAAACAACCACTGTTGCTTTAGCATTTTCAAATGTCAGAGGGTTACATTCTTCTGTGGTACAAAACAACAATAATTAAAAGTGTTTATTGGTAACCGTGAGTCAGATCTGATCATTTGGATTACAACAGTGGCCTCAATATGGGGAATATCACAGAAAATCCCATCACGAAGCCACAGTCAATTTTGAGTCTTTGTTATGATTACTCAGGAGAGGAATCAAATTGTTAAACTTTTAGAAAGGTCTCTTGGTTTCTCTGCCCTCATTGCAGCAAACACAGTCTTGCACTATGGTCTCCCCCTCATTAAAAATCAGCGTTAAAGGAAGAAATCTCCTTTGAAGCAAACCGGAAAGCAAAAATATTGAGACAAAGCCTGAAAGCTCTCCTGAGCATTACTGAGGAAAAGGTCTCTTCAACATCACTGAAAGTCAGGTGCATGTGAGGAGTTAGGTCCTCTTCCAAGTGTCTTCATTCATTTGCTTCACTCTATGAAGAAGTGAAGTCAAGCCTGGTGAAGTCAAAGGAAACATTAGGAGAACAAGGAGGATTTTCAGCAGTAATGAAAGATTCAAATTCTGCCTTAGTAACAAATGCTACTACCTTTTCAGATTTAGTAATTTCTGTAGAGAGAAAGAAATATATGCAAAAAAAGCACATAAATACATGTAAAAATATAAATGCTCTAGGTGCATCTCAAGACCTTGGATAAAAAATATACAAGATGTAACTATCTGTTACCCACGTTTGTTCTGGTGTTCCGATTCCTTCTTTTTAACTTTTCAGCCGAAAGTTTACTGAAATCTTTGCCTTGGCTGAGCAATCAGCCTCTAATCAAGACTCCTTAACAGTAGGGCTTTAAATGTATATATTTTCTCCTGTCTTAAATGTGGAATATGACCAAAATCATCTCAGTCAAAATCCCAGTTGGAGTTGCCTAACAGATTCACATCTTTTTAATGAACTCAGAGCCTTGCAGATCCACCTCCACTTAATGAACTCCATGCACTTTTCTGTTTAGATAACATCTGACTGTTTCCAAGTTTTTGTTTATTCAGGAACCCCCTTTTAGTCCATCTATGAACACTCTCCAAATTGTCTGCAAACTCTCATTTGTTTGTAACAGAAATGAAATGGGATCTCTGGGTTCACAGTAGCCCTGAGAAAGTGGAAGAGGCAGAAGGGACTGATGCTGGGAGGAAGAGCAAGGTGTAGTCAAAGGCTGTGCCCGGATAAGAGCTGTTTCGTACAGGGGGCTGGTAGGAGCTGCCTGGGCTGCCGGCTGGAGTGCAGGCATCAGCACCAGCTGCCCACAGCTTTACATGATACAGTTGACACTGTTGATTTAAACAGACTGATGAATGTGACCTCCTAAATGAAATGTTAGTAATTATGCAGTATAGACAGAGAAGACTCATATTAGAAGCATTTTATAGAAGGTTTCTTTTTTATTTTTGTTTGTTTTGAAAAGAAGATAAGCTAATTTTCAAATGAGTTCTTGTTTGTTAACAAAACTACTCAGCAGATTTTCCCTATCAAGTGACCTTGGCCCTGTATCTCCCGTGCTAGTTCTTCGTGGGGAAAAGAAAAATACAAACAGCTTTCAACTGGGTGTGAAAAGGATAAGGACCAAAGTGTGAGATGTTAATAAGCATTTTCCTTGTTAAACTGTGATCACTGCATGTGTTAAAGTAAGGAGAAGACCTAAAGGGATACAGTTGTCCTTCATATAAGATTTATCATAGAAAAATACTCCATCAGCATCTCATTAGTAATCACACTTTTGATCTTTCTTCAGGTTTTAGTGGAATGAGGTGGTCTTATGTAGCTGTTACTGGTGCTTGAAGAAATTTTTTTCTTAACAACCAAGCTTCAGTAAGAATTAAAAGCGGAAAAGAGAGCTCAAAGACAGAAGTCCCTCTGTCACTTCCATCCAAACAGTGACAAGGCAAAAATATCCCTGTTGTAAGTGCAAGTGGAAAGCATGTCAAAGGAAATAAAGTACTGTCATGTTCTTATGAACAATAACACTGTGAGGGCTACTCTTCACTGAAAAATAGCCACAAAGTGTCTGCTGCAATACTCAAAAGAGCTTGGATGAGCCATAGGAACAAAAGATACGAACATCATTTTCTGAGTATGTTATTTGCAGGGATTGCATCCAGTACATAAATAGTTATCATTTAGTATTATTTAGATTCATGTAACACTAAAAATAGAAGACGATAATTAAGTCATTATTGTAGCCTCTAGCTATACACTATAATTTATCATCAAGACCACCTCCCACAGACCTTTAGAAAACTAGTAGCATAATAGGTAGTCGTTACAGTGTATATATCTAGCTTGGAGCTATTTTAGGCTCTCATTACCATGGTATCTAAGAGTATTTTATGGTAATTGAACAAGGAGTTCCCTAGTGGACTTCATGTTGGCTCCTGTTCTCTCCCTCACTTGAATATAGAAGCCTTCAGTTTGGCTATAGAGGAGTCAGTTAAATGTGTGGAAAACTTTATACAACTGAATGTGTAGTCTGCACAGCTCCTTTTCCCTTTCTAAGGAGTTTCACTTGGCAGGAAAATTTATAGCCACCTTGTCACCTTCTCATTTGTAAAAAAGGAAATGTAACTATCAGAAGATGAATTGTTTAGTTAAAATACCAGCAGCAGAACTGTCCATGAGAGAATGGGGCATTTCAGAAATCACTCATTGCTCTCCCATAGCTCAGATATGTAAAAAGAAACAAAAGAAGTTGAAAGCTCAAAGGGGAGCAATAATTTAATCAAGTTGCACTATGAGATTATTGTAATGAGAATATAAAGAACCTGGGAGAGCCAGAATATTGCTATCAACCCTGATAATGCTGCTTTCATGCCATAAGATCAAATACTGAAGTGAAAGCAGCAGGCAAATCATGGAAGAATAAAAATAAGAGTAAACAACACTCACAAATGGAGAAATTAATTATTTCTTTTAGCTGGCTGTACAATTAAATTAACCCATTCACTGAACTAAACTGAATAGAGTAACAGAAAAACTTATTTAAAAAGGAAAACATCCTAAGGCAATGTGAAGTTCTCCATATTTGCAATTTTCTTTGTTTTTTGTCTTTCTGGTTGATGATGTGACTGAGGAATCTGACTAAAAGTCAAACACCTTTCTAGTACATTTTTATAATTTCTGTACATCTGTGTATCTCAGAAATCCTTTTTTTATGTACTACCTGACTACATTGTACCTAAAAATGTCTTCGTTTTCTTTCACTGATGTACTTCAAAATCTTAATCTTTGACTGGTATAACACAGCAAAATGTCATTGGATATTTCTAGATCTATAGTGATCTAAATCAGTTAAAGATCTGTTATGGCAGAGACTTTCTTTCCTTCCTGTACTGGCTGGGGTTTTGCCTGGGATTTTTTTATTATTTTATTTTTCCTTATTTCAGTCTCTCCCTTTTGACATGTTTATACCAGAAAACTTTTGCCTAAGTGTGCAGAAAGTTTATTACAGGTGGAAGATGACTACATTCCTGATTATACCTGTTCTGAAATTCCTACCTGGTCTGAATCTATTTATGACAGGTTTTTTCTTCAGCTCTTTGTAACTTTTCCATGTGCTTGCCAGCTGTTTGATCCAAGAGGATAGATGTATTTTTTTCTGTACTGTGTTTTGATATGCAATCAGTGATGGAGTTTGGCTTAAGTCATTGATGGCCTAAACCACTGATGGCCTTGATGATCAGGGATGCAGCCTTAAAAGAAATTACTCCATATCTTTTGGGATTACAACACCAAAACACAAGTTCATGGCAGCCTCTTTCACTCAGGGATGGGGTTTCATATGTAATGGAGTGGCAGTTACTACTGTCTCAGTGGCTTGGCTGGGAGTGAAAAATCAGATGGAGAGCAGTAGCTAAACTGGTGATATTTGACACATGTAGAAATTTTCAGTACTGGTGAAACAACACTTTCTTCACAGGGTCTGGCAGATTCACCTCTCTAAACTCTGGTTGATGCCTTCTATTAGCAGCAGACTGAATAGTCATTTTCTTTGGATTTCAGAAGCCTAAAATTGCAGGTGTCTTGGCAGAGCAGGTCATTGCAATACTCCAAAGGTTCCTGGCACTCTGTTGTTTCTCTTCAGCTTATTTTGATTTTCTTCTTTTGTTGTCTCTTATTCTCCATTTTCTATTTGCCAGCACGTAGGCCATCTTACTTCTCTTCCGTGACCTCTCATGGATATCCCTTATAAGTATTTGCCTTATGCCTATTCCCTCCAATGACTGACTTTTAGCTACAGAAAGAAAAATGGCCAGTTTAGTTTTCAGTTATTATTTTTAATTTTCTGCTGAGATTTTTTTAAGAATAAAGTATCCTTTTTTTGATAATGACCAATAATTAATATCCAAATTTTTAGACTTCCACAAAATTTGAAATTGCTCCATTAAAAATATGGAAAATAAGGGAAGTAATTTTGAACATTTTAAATTATAGTACTGTCTCTGCTGTGCTTTTAATGACAGTGTGTCAGCAGTATTGCAGCCAGCTTATTATCCTGCAGCCCTGGTCACTCATTGCCCAGCTGGGAGACCTGTTATAGGTCTCCTCTGGCCTGGAGGTTTGCTTCCCGTGGACACCTGAATGTGTGAGGCACTGGGGAGGTGTTACACACTCAGGCCTCATAAACTGGATTTTGCCATGGTGAGCTCTTCCCCACTGCAGCAGTGCAGCATGGGTGTTCCTGTGTCTTTATCTGTAGCCACCAAGGGAACACCAGCCACTTGATTCTTATCATGAGATGCCTTACAGCTGAGGGAGAAAAGGGGCTTTTGCCCCACCTGTTTGCCCTTTTCTCTAAGCTTTTTCCTAGACAATCTCTCCTTGTAGATTATCAATTATCCAAACATGTAGTTGTGCTTTACAAAGAATGTTTCCTCTATGCGGCAGGGAAAGTCAAATGCCTTCTCCAAAATCTGTTCATAGATAAGCTGACAGTATTAGTATATAAAATTGCATTTGTTAGCAAAACCAATGATATAGGAAGGAATCAAAAAAAAAAAAAAAGTGTCTCTGCAAGTAAAAGTAAATTTCCACTGGTAGTTCGTAGTGACATAAAGCTGTTTTCAGTTGGCTTTGAAAGAGCAGAAAAGGATCTGGGGATTCTCTGTCTTCTTCGTACCTTTCAGCCTGCTTTAACCGGTGCTCATGATCCTTCTAAAGAGTACAGTACATCATAGTACACATCTATATATTGTGAAGAGAAACAGTCTTTGGGGTGTCATTTGTCTTAAATGAAAGGTTATTTGAAAGGTCACTGACCTAGATAAACTATTTTTTAAATTAACCTGGGCATGGTGAATGTAGAAGATTGTATTTTATGTGCATACTGCTAGAAGCAAAAAGGGAAACCCACAGTGATTAAAAGGCTTTTATTTGTCTTAATTTTCCCAAGGTGGAAAATATTAATTATATGTCAGCCAATAACTCTTAAGTTAATATACCAGGTCTACAGATAATTAGGGAGGTAAAGAAAAAATAAATGTGTAAATAAACAAAATTTTATGAGTTTACACACTATTTTACAATACAATAAATGAAGCTATGTAGAAACTTTTAGCTACGTAAATTTATTGCAAAGCCTGAGGCATGTTCTGCTTCTTTTATCAAATAATTCAGTCCTTTCAGTTGTGTAAAATGTTAAATCTAATAAAGCACAGCAGTGCTTACATTCCACAGATAATGAGGAATACAGTATTTAATACATATTTAAAAGCTTAGGTCAGTCCTGATGTTATAGAGACAGTGACTTTTTCTTTCTTGCTTTCCTCAGTATGTTTAATCTTCCATATCGCCATTAATTGGGGAGTGCAAGGGTATATATCTTTTAATTTGTGTAAAATGTGTGCAAATGGATTTTGAAGTTAGATACTCATAGTAGCTAACCATTTAATATCAGCCAAGGAGATAAATAATTGCAAACACACATCAGCTGGAATAATCTGAATTTTTTGGCCCCACTTGAGTGGAAATACTTTGACTGGCAATATGCAGATGTTTAAATACTCCTAGTGAGTTGATAGGCATAAGACTTATTTTCAAAAAGATGTTACATCATTTAGGAGCTTAAACTTCATTGAAAGTCATTGACTCTGACTCTCTTAAGGGCTTTTGAAATTTTTTTCTCATGTTTCTTCTACAGCTTTTTCCTCTTCAGGAACTAAAACCCCAATGTTCAGAATGTGTTTTAGAGGCAAGCATTCCTGGGTCACAGCCCAAAGGGGCAAGAGAGAGGTGGCAAATGCTAAGTTATGTCACAGCATAAATCAGACATGGGGAGAGGAGACGGAGTACCACATTCTCAGCCTCAGGCCAGGGCTACCATGAGACTTTGAGTCTCACATAGTGGCAGGAGTTGTTGGCTCGCGAGAAACAGAGGTGTAGGCTCTTAGCAGTGCTCAGGATGGAGTGAACAGCCCTCTCAACTAATCTGGCATTTTTCTTAACATACCTTTTGGAAGGCATAACGTCATGGGGATTTTTGTTTTATTTTTCACAGAGTTTAAGAGGTTATTAGCTCCGACATCTGTGCTAATCCCTCTATCTGTTATTGATATCCTGGAGTGTTTGTGTTATTGACAGTGCACCTGTTTACATACTTCATTCTCTAGCTCTGCTGACAGAAACCAGCCTATACATAGTAATCCAATTCTTCATGGGTCCTTTTTTAGTTTCTCATGTTACTATGCTAACATTACTAGCAAAATACAGCCCTCTGTATGAGATGGTTTTCTGTTGCTTACTTTAATGGAAGCTGAACATAGGTTTCTCTGTGCCTCAAATGACAATCATTGCACAATATGAGTTTCATGTAGATGGCACATTAACTATATATCCCCTAGTAAGCATTTTGAATTCTATAGTCAAGGTTTGTGATACTGCATTCATATTCATTGCTGACCTTAATATCAATGGAAAACTTTATTTGGCTTCCAGTGGAGAAATATCAGACCCTCTAAGTATTTCAGTAATGTAATGTCAGTTATATGGGATATCTGATTCTATTTATTTCATTTAATTCTGCTATTCAGTCCCTCAGATACTGTGTAAAATGAATAAAAAGGACTAGTAATTAGCAGCAGATCAGGTCAGACTGTACCCATTGCTCACTGGCTGTGGGCACTGATACACCTGCTATAGAAGCTGCAATGTATTTCAGAGGCATGATACTTCTTCAGTTGTCTGTAGGTGAAAAGACACATAACTTTTGACGGTCTGGACTGAGTGCAGTATTCTCCTTTCCTAAAGCTCTACTGACTGAAGTGGGGAGGAAATCACACTTTGCCTAAGACCTCTTCCTGCCTATGCCTACACACTTCTGTGTGCAGCTTCCCCACATGATAGTTGTGACAGAGGTTAATACTAACATGGACCAATAAAAAAATGTTCCCTTTTCCTTTCAAACATCCAAGCACATCAAAGTATGATGCAAGCATGCATGGTGTTTGATTCATGTGCCCCAGTGTTGTAGATAATGTGAGGAGACTTCAACTTCTTTTATATTTTCCTTAATGTATTTTTTCCTCATTTGAAGGTCATGATCTCTAGTGCGTCTGTAAAAATGTCCTTTGCAACTCACTACAGTCTGTCTTATTTACCAATCCTGAGAGATGGTGTATAGCTCCTCCTATTCCCACTGTGCACACACACAGGTAAACTACAGCCTGCGTTGTGAAACACACCAAATTTCATTTCCTGATTTTGTCCAGCTTAACTACTGCTACAAATATCTCTGTTCAGTGATTCCCAGTAGTTACTAGCACTTGTCAAATGAAGTTAAGTTTTCTTTTTCTCTTTTGGGAATTGACAAAGGAAAAAAACCTTTTTACCTAATTGGCCTTGACAGGATAACAGCAGACCTGTTATGCTGGCCTCAACAGTATTTCACTAGGCTCATGTCACTGGTAATTAAATTTGTCTTAGAACTTGGATGAATGTTAAACTATCATTGGGAAGAAAAAAAAAGGAAAAGTAAACTAAACCCCTTACAGCTCAGATTTTACAATGATTTGTTCACTCCCTACCAGAAATATCTGAGTTATGCCCTGATCACCTGTAAGGAATAGAACTCTCCAAACAGATTTTTATTTTCTTATCTGTGACAAACATTACAAATAAGCTTTTTTATTATTATTTTTGTGGTCACAGATAGAGAAAAAACATTTCCCTTGGGAACGTGAGTTCAAATTTTGTAGAAGATGATAAAGTGTACATGAGTTGCCTCAGCCTACAGCTGCAACAAGCATAGACCTGGACAATGGGACAATTTGTTCCCTATAAAGTCTTTAAGTGGACCCATTGAACTACCAGGAAAACTTATTCTTCCTGTTGTTCTACAAATGGTCTCAAATGTCTTTGGTGCAAATTCAATAAAGAATTTAAGTTCCTAATTCCTCCATAAGTGCCTTGAATGTCTCAATAAAATCAGAGAGTTAGGAGCCTGGGTTCTGGAATGGATGTGGATGTTTATATCTATTGCCCTATTCTGAATGTGTCCTTTATCATATTGAACTTGAAGATATTAAAATACCTTGAATTTATTTATTACAATTCCAGAGTACTTGGATAGGAACTGTATGTTCTGTAAGAGGGTGTGAGGAAAAACACAGATTTCTCCCATACTAGCATTTACTGACTTGTTGCCAGATTTACTTATTATATTTAGGAAAGATTTAGGAAAGGCTGAAGTGACTGTATGCATGTAGGTGTGCCTCTGTGTTTTTGTGTGCAAGCATATATATAAATATATATAAGTGTGTGTACAGTAGTTGGAGGTGGTAAATAGACACAATTCTTACAATCCCTCCCACAGATGCCAGAGATTTTCCTGCAAAATACTCAGAAAGGAACAAAGACTCTTCAGGCTCAATAGCTGCTTTTACCCAGCACAAATATCTGATTTTTTTTCCTTCACCACTGAAACTACATCACCTTCCAACATCATGGTTGAGAAGGTGAGAATGTAAATGGAATATTAGATGCCCACCTTTAGTTTCCCTCAGTGTTTCAGGGATTTTATTTTAAGCAGAAGAATAGTGGCATATAATTACCCCTTTTTTCCT
>VZTV01102745.1:2112-24907 GCA_013400875.1 Anhinga rufa | reverse complement strand
ATATGGTCACAGTATGAATCTTTATTTTTCACAGTTTCCTATGATATGCCAATAGATTTCCAAAAGAAATGAAGGTTGTGGCACCTGCTAAGAGACAGCATGGCCTTGCCAGAAGCCAAATGACAGTTCTGCTTGTAGAAATATGTGCTAAATATACAGACCCTTGGCTTTCTGTTGTTGTGGGGCTCACATAGTAAGGTGATGGTGGGGACAATGAAAAGTGGCACCAGAGCAACGCTGTTCCATATTCATGCACACATGGTGGCAGAGTGGCTGATCTCTGGAGATCGATGGCTGGAGTTTTCCTAATTTAAACCCCATCACTAACTACAAGGACACCCACAAGCCTTCCTTCAAGTAAGTGTCATTTGGTCATTTCCTCATGAACACTTGGTGGATCGATCCCTGGATAGTGCGGGCTGAATTTGAACTAGTTATCATGAAGTAAGTGTTGCAATGTTTTTTCCCTTAAGAACATAATTTAGTGTCACCATATGGATTAAACTGAAAAATGGCTTTAGAAAGTTTTTGTATTACATATCATAATCACACCTCTGAGAGCAACAGTAACTTAGGATTCTTCCTACCCAGGAAAATTCTCATGCCATTATTAAAGGTCATTTTCTATTGTGCTGGGGGTGCTGGAGGCCCCACTGCCATGTAACCTTGATCCAAATAGGTAAAGGCAGTGAAAATACTGTTGGCGTGAACAATCCATTACCATTAGGGCTCAGACTAATGGAAGTAAACCCCTCTTACCACCAGCAAGTTTTATAGGCAATTTTACTGGTTTAATCAGGGTCTTGGGGAGAAAGCAAACGGAAGGAGAAACTTTGCAGGATTTCAGCACAGGCCCAGCTATCATGGCCTGTATGAGAGTAGTCCTCTATCAGAGGACTAAATTTTCAGCATTTTGCTCTCAACATAATTGAAAGGACCAAGAATGGTGGGTAAAAGAGAACATACATTTCAATACTTGATTCATGTATTGTTTAGTTCCTTACAGAGGAGAATGGGGCCTTGATGTTCCTTTATGTAGCTCTAAATTTCAAAACAAATAAACATGATGATAATAACAAAACCAGTTTCTTCTGCAAATACTGCAAATGTCCTAACAAACAATACATTTTCTGACATTACTTTAACTTGAAGTTCTATGTATTTCAAAATAATCTATAGCACATTATCTAAAAATAAAGGAGCCAATCACTGCTCCTTTAAAGTAATCCAGAAGCCAAAAGTTATAAGTCATCAGATAAATAGGCTTGTAGTGACCATAGGATTTTTCTAAAAAACTGTTGAATTCAGGTACCCAGATGAAATAGAAGTGAATATTCAACATGAGCATGCAGTTATTGTAACTGCATAAAAGCGAACGTAGCAAACATTTGGTTTGCTTTTTTAAAATACAAAATCTTATGAAGATGCTCCTAGATTTCAGATAATTAATTGCATGAAACTACTAACCATGGTTTTATGTAACTATTAATTCAAACCCATAACCGCCCATATCTTTTTAGTATCTGAAAGCATTCCTCCACCAAGAAGCTGGGTATGTTACTTCTACAGAAATTGGACTCTTGATAAATAGAACTCAATTGTAACATGCAGTGATCCCATTAGGACACTACCAGCCTGACCTCAGTGCTCAAAAGATCTCTAAAGATGATATGAAAAAAAGTCAGTCCTTTCCTGAGAAAGCAATAAATTCATGGAATCTGTCTGTTTGGCTCAAAACAAATACCAATAGAAAGTGAGGCTGAGAATACTGTAATATTCCTGATGTTTTCCTTTTCCATGTCAATTGCCAAAAGCAGTCTTGCAGGAAGATGCAAGGAGATGTAGGCTGAAGTTATCAAGCCCACCCTATCTCCATTCCTTTTGTTTATTTTGCACTGCTGAAACTGTCTGAAAGTTCTTTGGGGGAAATTACAGGAGGCCTTACAGTTCTCAGGTTCCTACCTGTCCTTGGTGTTGAGGTTAACTTGGGAAAGGGCCATAATGCCATATCTTTGGGCTATATCTAACTGTTGCAGAGCTGTTAGAGAATAAAACAAATTATTGCAAGCTAAGAAGCACCTAGGGAGGTCTAGGGCATGCCAAGCCAAGCTGACATGGGACTTAAAAATTAGTTTCTACAAATGGCTGAGCACACAAGAAAATCCAATACATGATGCACTGTCACACCTTAAAACTACAACCACCAACTATGGTGATAATTTAAAACAGCTGAAAGTCTTGACCAGCTTAAATGGATTTCAATGCAGTTTTACAGCCCTCAAAACTAAACATCTTTTTGACGTAAACCAGAGCAAACCAGTCATGTAATTAGAAACTACTTCCACTCTGCTAATCTTAAAATGCAGCTATTATTGCTGATGAGACCACTGTTAATTCCTATATTTCTGCATTTTTTATGCATCCCTTACTGTGTCACTCAGACCAAGCAGAAGAAAGACCCAAAACTGCAATGCTTAACAGCAATTAAGAGTTCAAAATAACTATTGGCGATGTGACCACCTGGCAAATTTTATCAATTAAAGCAGTGATATTTCACCAGTTAACCCCAGTAGACAGTTTTATTTTAGAGTATAAGTACCTGTATGATTTATTTTAATCCCTCTAAATTGTTGTAAGCTAAAATACAAGTGTCCTCCCACATAGGGAGTTACACTGCTGTAACAAAAGAAGTAGGCTTGTCTAAATAAATACTGCTAGTACAAAACCAGCAAAAGTCCTGAAGGAGATGCAAATTTTGCTGAAAAAAAGCAAATATTTTGCTGGTATTCACAGAACCCATTTTCTGGTTATTACAATACAAAATAATCTCATTGAATGACAAAATTTGACTCGAGTAAACTTTGACACTGTACCAATACAGCAGTTGTCAGGGAACTCTGTGTTTATGCCATACCATTACTTGGTGGGTAGTCTGAAGACTGGGTATGTGTAACATCTGATCATCCCTGGAGGGATGTATGGGCAAATGTAGCAGAGGCCTTGCAAACTCCTGTCTCCATGCTTTTTTGGAGGCAGTCAAGAGCTACTCTCCTTAGCAGCAAACATAGATGTATCCTGACATTTTGTTCTCATTTTCTGGGTTCTTTCCAGTTGCATCAAATCTTTCCTAAAACTTGATGTCCCAAAGTCTTCAAATTAAAGCCTTAACATGAAAAAGTAGAATGGGATAAGCTCTTTCTAAGACTCACATGTGATACTTTCATTTTCAAAATACTGGGAAAATGCTCTGTCCCAGCAATGGCACTACAACCCCTTAGACACCATCCCCCTTCTGCAAAATAGCCTCATAATTTTCCATTTTGGATCTGTGCAAATAATATCCTGCCCTGTTATATCCCTTCAGGCTAATAAACCATTGATCACTAGTCTTTGATAACTCTTTGCCAACTGGTCAAGCACATTACTTTATTTCCTTCATTTGAAACAGCACCTAAAGCTTTACTATGTTCAGGATATCTTCTGTATCTAATTCCTCTCCTGTACTCACAAAGCCTGTTTTCCTGCAAACAAATTAGTCTTATTTAAAAGTCAGTTAATGACAAATCCCATGTTATCTGTTACTTAACCCATTTTGTTAAATATCCTCTGTATCTTTCCAGGAACTGAGGCAAGGTGGCCTTGCCCACAGTCCCCTCGTCCTCCATCCCAGCCCTCCCCCTCCCTCCTTCCTCAGCACAGACCCCTTGAAACCTCTTCAATCCTAATGACTGCAGGACTATTTCAGACTGTGTCTGAAGCAGGGAAGTGAAAAGTTCATCAGGACTAGTAAATTGGAATAATCTTTAATATTTTCATTCCCTCTTAGCATGCTTGCCATTAGTGATGCTTAACTATCAAATTGCAGTTAATGCTTCAGCGAAGCAAAGCCATGTTTATTTGTATCATTTATTATTAGTTCTCTCTTCTCTTTTAGCTTTCACTAGGCTTTCTGTGTGTAGAATTTATGTCCCTTGGTAATTGTATCTCATTTTGTGCTTTGGTCTTTCTGATTTTGTCTCTACATTATATTAGAGACTACTAATACAGTCATTTGCAAGCTCTAGAGTGACTGAAGAAAAAGGGCAAGCCTCCTTGTAGATAATTTCTTATGCCATGCCAGGCTACAACTAGCATTGCCAGAGGCTTCTCAAATACATTCTGAGTTTACAAAGGAAAAAGAACATAATCTTTTGCCAAACATATCTGTCTCTAACATTGCAAACGAATACTTCTGTTGTGAAAAAATATTTTGCTACATGTAGGTTTTACTGTACAAAACAGTTTAGAAATAACAGCATTTGTAACATAACCTTTCAAAAAAATCAAACTGCAAAAACCCTATTGGGGCCATAATTCAAGAAATGACACCATTTTCTCTAGGTACATATATTTGTTTTGAGGCCAGATCAACATGATAAATGCTCTCTCTGGACTTAGTCATAATATCCCCATATGGACAAATCTGAAACTTTAAAATATTGCCAAAGGCAAAGTATTTGGAACCACTGAAATTAAGTCACTGAACAAATACATAAAGTATTACTAGT
This sequence comes from Anhinga rufa, assembly GCA_013400875.1. Lineage (NCBI taxonomy): Eukaryota > Metazoa > Chordata > Aves > Suliformes > Anhingidae > Anhinga > Anhinga rufa. The sequence continues at coordinate 20,360 of VZTV01102745.1, read as the reverse complement.
GGGGAGCTTATGCCAAACCATTAACACTTTAAATGTCATGTTTAGTATCCTCTGTGTAATTATGATCTTTGGCATAAATTCATAATCTTCCACATCATCCTATTGACTTCACCATCCATACATGTAGCACTAAAAATTAGTGAAGGTTTTTATAAGCTAACTATTAATAATCAACTTTCTAAGAAACATCATCACATTCAGTTCATGGCACGAAATGCAAATTACTATTTAAAAATTAAAGGCACAGTGCAAATTACAAACCATTTATATAGCAGTATATTTTTAACTATTTTTGTTATCATACTTTATATCGGTACAAAATTATGTTTTATAGTGTTGTATCTATATTAGTAAGAGGTGTGATTTTAGCTGATATAGTAATACTTACGAATGCAACATAAGAGAATGAAATCTGCGGAGAGTATCCATCTAGATTTGGCAAATCATTGTTTAGGGGTTTGGTTTTGTTTGGTTGTTCTTTTAAAGCTGATTCACTGAAAGTGAAATCTTTCCATGGAAAGGATTGGTATTGAAAAATCTCTGGTTTTATACAAAGGGAAAAAAGTTCTTAACATTGTATATTTTTCACACGTATACAAAAAAGATCTTTTTTCCTTCAAATAACTACGTATTTTCTAAAAACTAAGCTTAACCTTTAAAAGTTTAAAATATTTCTGACTGACTCAATTTTTTTTTTTTGGATCAAAAGCTAATGAAATATTTAATATTGCCTTTTCAGTCCCCATATGAGATAAGAGTTTCATTGTCAAATCTTGAAAGTTTTAACAGGAAGTGAAAATTACTGCCTAGCAAAGTCTATTTTTTCTCTCTTGAAAAAGTCAAATAAATATTTCACACACACACACACACAAAGATCATGGTAAAAGCATGCCAGGGTGGATGCACCACTTTTTATAATATAAAATAAAGGTAAAATATCTGCATATTAAAAAGAGCAAGCAGAGGAAAACCTTTTCTTGCATTTGTTTGTCTGTTCCAGACACTCAGCAGGACTGTGCATATATTGAGCATCTCCTGTTGTAAACTGTCTCCCCGCCAGTGAAACTGCATTTTAGTAAGGATCTATGTAATGATTACCATGTAAGAAGCAACTTGCCATGACTGGGCATTTTAAGGCAAGACTGGCCAGCTGAAGGCAGGGGCCCACCAGCTCTGCCTGTGCTTTGAGTTAATGGCAAGAAAATTGGTGGGGTCCCACTGCTGGAGAAGATCTGTTAGCAAAAGGGCAATGATACAGCTTTGGAGCTGCCAATAGCTGGGACAGCAGGAGTCATCCTGTGGCTGCTTAGATTTGCCTTTAATTAGACAATTTTCCCCTTTTCTCCGGTTGTTCTCCAGAACAGGGGAACAAAAAAACTTCTCAAGACAGAAAATGTGCTTGTAAAACCTTAAAAGGCAGTTGATTCCATGTCCAATGCCTGTGATTACTTTCAGCTTTCTTTTCTTCCTTCCTTCCTTTTTTACATAAAGGACTAAGCTGCTAATTAAACAGTGTCCCTTTAGGAAAACAGGTGGAGGGTTTATTTTTTTGGCTCCTGTCCTTTTGTCTCTCACTGGTTTTGTGGTCACTGTATCTATAGGCAAGCTCACCTTTCCGAAAGAGTAGATCTGACGCTTCCAGTCCTCATGAGCAGGCTCTGAACCTCCTGAGTGCTTGTTGTCAGTCCAGAGAGAGAGCCATGATGGCTAAGAGGAAGGTCAATAGACTCGGAACTGGTGTGAAGGCTAGTCATGGACTGGTAACTTGGTGTGTCCTTACTGCCCGCTGAAGAGCTGCTCAGGTTTGCAGCCCACACAAGACCACCTGATGTGAAAGAGTGCACTGAGGCGGGACTGGAAGCCAAGGAGTGACTTAAGCTTACAACATCTGCATTTAAGTCCGAAGGTTTACTGAAGAGGGGGCTGCTGCTACCACTTTGCCCACCTGCACTGCCCATGCTGCCTGTGCCCGAGGATGGCGATTCCAGGCTGCCTTGCCGTGCCAATGTGGTACTAGGGCTGGGCATTGCCGATGTGGGTTTCACACCTTCAGTACTGGGTGCAGAGGCAGCTTTACCACTTGCCTTGGCACCAAACAACCTAAATGTAAAACAAATAGCTTTAGAGAAACTGATAGCCACATTAAACATTAATGGCGTAACATCCTAAGAGCCAAACTACACATTTTTAATTACTGCTACTAAAATCATGCCTACCTAGTTGATCAATCGCATCGCAAAATTAAATTCACTTAACCATACCACAGTAATCAGGGTTTGTTTCATTAGCAACAGCTCTCATTCACTCCTGTTCAGATGTGCTCTTTGCACATACAGACCCTCCCAGAGAGAGTTAAAATAAGCACATTTTTGTCTTATTAGTGCATAAACAGATTACACTTTCACCCAAATTCAGGAATTAAGCGTTCCCACAGCTGTCATTAGCTTTTAAACCCTTCAGTTCTCAAATCAGCTAAAATGATTGCAACAAACACTTGCAAAATCCTTCAGAGTTTAATAAACATCTAAGTATTTGTGTAAAATTTCCCTCTCGTTCTTTTGCACAGATGGTCACACGGTCATTTGTAACCATTCAGACAGAATAAACTGCACCAGAGCTAAATGGGCTCAGTATGTCTCTAAGGGCAGTCGTGACAGAGGTGTATTTCACATAATTGCCTCCAGTAATTCTATAGAAGAAAATTCTACAGTGATAATGAAAAAAAAATAAAACAAATCCTCTAAAACTGTTGAAATAAAAGGTCATGTGATGACAATGTTTTACTGGAAACATTTTAAGCTGAAGTTAAGGTGCAGCTCATAAATTCATAAGAAATAAATGCAAAACTTATCGTAGTGTAAAGTAAGCATGGCTAATAACATAAGAAGCCATTTTACATATCACCAAGCCCACAAATATCAGCGGCAGCTCCCTAGCAGCCTGGAGATGCTGTTTTGACAAATATGCACAAGAGGGCACTATTGGCTTGTTCGCCAACAGTGCAAATGCTCCATCCCGATTTATACTTCCAGAAACGTTACAATAGAGCATTTCCAACTGAAATTTAGCTTTGCTAATATTTGTGATGAAAGATGTAACAAAGCTGCTAAGATAATGTAACGCTTGTAGCTGGAGCTGCCAACAACGTGAAAGCAAATACTTTGTTTATCTATAGAGCTCTTCAGTTCTCCGACCAGGCTATGGCATTGCCTGTTCCAGTAACAGGATGTGCCTGAATGAGGCTCCTTCTTCCCTTTGGGAGTTTATCAGAATGTTGAGAGGGAACTTCTCATGTGCCTGAATATTTAATAAGAACTTGGAATCATAAAATATCTTGAGTTGGAAGGGACCCATAGGGATCATCGAGTCCAACTTATTCTAGCCTTCAAACTGCTGTTATGGGAATGAACCTAAAATGATAAAAGCTCAAGTAATGGCCATTTCAGGTCTGGGAAGGTCTTTAGGCCTTAGAGAAATATTTGCATTTTGTGAAAAAATATTACTCTTTTATCTTTTTGCACGTGGTTCTCTGTGGCAAAATACGTCCTGAAAAGGCTTTTTGCCCCGTGCTTCAACACATTGAAAAACCCTGCTTTATATACTGCAACTTCAGGATTTCATAGAAAAGTACTAACCTTCGAAAGGTGGGTGAGGCAATATCTGGGTATTTGGATCCCGGCTGCCTAAGTCCCGGTGTGCCGGAGGCGCTCGCTGAAGTTGGGCTGGATTTGGGGGAACTGGACAGCGAGACACTCTCGGAATCAGACACAGCCACTTTCTCTTTTTCCTTGTCCGTCTGGTTGATGGTGACAGGGCTGGACCGCCCGGACCCGATCTTGCTTGGCTCTCGCAGTTTGGTGGCAGCAGCACCAGCAGACTTGCTGCTGACGTTGGAGTCGATGCTGCTGGTGCTGGAGCGGTGGCCGCCCCTGCCGGGGATCCCGCTGCCACTGGATTTTGATGGGCGAGGCAAACTTCGATACTGCAGAGTTGTCTTCGAGTTCACATGCAGGACGCCATCATCCTGGTTCTGGGAACCGTCTAAGCTCGTTTTCCGTCCTGCGTTGGACTTCCCGCCAATGGCTGAAGATTTTGGCATTTTTCCTAGAGTCGCTGACCCACTCGTAATAGTTGCTCCACTTGTGGTTATTATGGTAGAAGATCCCATCCCAGACTTCTTGAATCCAAAGGACCCTGTAGCAGTTGATCTCCCAATGCCAGAGGGAGGCTTTTTTCCTTCATCGCCACTGCTTTTTCCTGCATCTGATGGAGAGCGCTGAATGGAGGCTCCTTTCAGGGGAGTTTTCACTTTTTCTGAAGCTTTTGCATCATCTGTTTTTCCTAAATAGAAGTATATTTGAAGAGGTCACTTGTGTTTAAGCTGTAATGTCTCAATATCTAATTTTAACACTATATGGTTACAATTTCAAGATGAAACAATACACAAATACAAAAATTACCCTAAGAAAACAGACCAATTTGGTCTTTAGTCCCCCATCAGCAGCCAGTAGTGGGTACGGTGCATCACAGGTAAGCATCAAGTATTAAAAGCTTGAAATTCTCCTGACAGCTGCTGGTTTCATATATAGCTGGAGAGCATAGATGTAGAAAATTATCCTGAATGAGTTATAAGGAATTTTATTGGCTTTTTTTTTCTATTAATAATATTTCTATATGTAAGAAATAATATTCGAACATAAAACATGACATGTAATTAACATTTCCAGAAGTGTGACATTAATTATGTATGTAGAAATTAGTGGTACTTATTGAGTTCTTTGGTTTCCACTGATTAAATTTCTTTAGCTTATAACTAAATTTGTTCTGGTTTTGGTTACACAAAATTATCAGGGAGAGATTATGTTGTCATGGTATGAAACTTCTTATCTATAACAATATCAATTACATGAGTTAATAGCCTTTGTCATATCCTTGATATCTTATCAAGATCTTTGATTTTCTGAGAGGCTGTCTTCAGTGTTGCACAGACACATACCTATATACCAGATATCTCTACATAACATTATTGTGACATTCAGAAAGGCTTAAATAAGATATTTTCTTCTATCTTAAAAGAAAATACCATCTTCTGATTTTTACAAACAACTTTACAGAAAAAAATGCCATTTCTCTTCTATTCTAATTTATCTTTAGGCATCTATTGTATGCTCCTAATAAGGAACACATATTCAGCATAACAATGTTTTTAATTCAAGTGATCATGGAATTTTTGGAGGTGGATGGCCTAATTCATCTTAAGGAACTGAACTGTAATAAAGAGCAACACCTACAAGTCAGAACTAAATCCACTCATGTTTTTATGCAGTGCATATTTTATGCTACACAAACACATGCACATGCCAAGATATGGATCAAACTCCTTCACTAAACACACAAACTATTACTATATGCTTCAGAAATTAAGGCCTCTGTTCTGTGTTGCACAGTGGCTGCCTGTTCAACTTCAGTAAAACAGATATTCTGGGAAATTTAGCTTGGCATGTGGTAACCCTTGTAGTATCTCCTTTTTTAATCACTATTACAGAGGTGTCATTTCTGCATCCATATGACCACTGACTGCAGCAACATTCCTTGGGGATCTTATAGACCAGAGGCTGACCAATGCTTAGCAGTTCCAAATTGCAAAGAAAAAAAGAGGCTTACAAAGGATTTGGACTTATTCCAAGGAGTTCTTTGCTAGTTAAATTTACAACTGGGGGTGAATGCATGTTTATGCAGTATTTTGTCAGGACAAAACAAAGGTCTAGAAAATGTCCTATAAAGGGTAGATATTTCCCTAATAAATATGGATTAGATGGTCTTAATAATGATGTCTTTTGCCAACTTTGGAATTTTTGCTTCAAAACTAGATTGCAAAAGTGGCTACTTCTGAGAGGCCTTTCAGAAGAAGGGAAGAACTCACCTAACACTGAGGAAAGTGTGTAAGAAGTTATTTTTTTTCAATTTCTTAACAATGGACTATTGAATACCTGCAGTATCTGGAATGTGACAATTCAGCTTTAGTCCAGAAACACTCATTTTGAGTCTCCTGACTTGAATGTTAGACCTTTTTATCTCAACTTCTAATATTTTTCCATTTCTATGCATATGTTCAATTAGCAAAGGTACAGAGAACAAAGATAAGGCAGATATGAGTCCAAAAATACTTTTAAGAATTCCCTAATAGAAGCTGATGTCCTCAAATGATAGTAAACCAAAATGTAATCAGTTTATGTTATGGATACATTTATGTATGTTTAATAAATTATTAGTATGCAATGTAGCCAACTAACAGTTACAGAGATTAACAAGTTAGTATATTATTACAATCTTGGCTTGCAGTCATTTATGAGAAGAACTACCAATATATTTACAGTTCTTCATGTCTTCACACACTGATAATATTTGTTAATTATTTTTAGCCCACTAAAGGTTCCTTACCACTTATAAATTAAGTCTAAATATAAAGCTTTAAATTTTAGTGCTGTAATCTGAACTACAGAAGTTTCCTACCTGGGGTCTTGAGTGCACTTGTTCCTGCTTTGTGCCTGGACTGACTTGTTCCTACTTGTGCAGTCATGCCTCTCCTCCAGGATCCGGTCTGTGAAACAGAGAGAGATGCTTTCTGCACCCCCTTCTCTGACTCTTCAGACAGCCCCGAGGGAAGGCCTTTCCACTTGCCACTGCTGTCTACGCTGCTGTCAAAATCTTCCTCTGGTTTCTTCAGTTCTTCAGTGCTGCCCCAAGTTTCACTGTCCGTAACTGAGCGCTTCTCTGAGTCTGTCTTCAGCTATAAGAGATTTGCACAAGAAATGGTCAGTCTAACATCTTCAGTATTTGCCGATTTCTTAAATCACAGGAGGGGAGGAGAATAAGCATATTGATTTGTTTGTAGCAAGGGCTATGGAAACTTCCTTTCTAGAACTTTGGTATCCTGGTCCCAAAAGTTTAAAAACATTCCCATTTTGGGAAGTTATTTTTCTTTTTTCTCTTATTTTCAAAAGATTTCAACTCTCCTTCATAGATAATTCATAATGAAGTGAAACATAAATTACTGTAATCATCAGTGGTGATACCCTCACCACTCCTCAACTCTCTCTGAATTTCACTGCGTTGAGAGTTTTTACTAAAAGCTCGAATGGGGGAATTCCTAAATGTACTACTAAAATCACCTCGGTCTGGTTTCATGCCTTTTCCTACACAAATCTTCCACCCACCAAATTAGGAATTTGCTCCAGCTGCACTGAGTATGTTGTGCCACTACTGAGCAAAGATAACATTTTCAGCAAAATTATCAGTGCTACAGCTGATGGATTTTCTACTGGTTTGTCTCTACCAAAGCCAAACTGTTTCCAACAAGAAACTCACTCTAGCTCACTCACTCACTCACTCACTTACTCTAGCAGAGCAGCTAGAAGAGAGACTTACGCCAGCACTACCCACCAGCAGGGTGAAGGTAACCAGTTGGGGTCACACTTGCTCCAAAACTCAGACCCATGTGGAAGATGCCCCAGTGAGGACCTAACACCTCTGCAGCATCTTTTCCCTGGTGCATGCTGATAAGGGTGTGCTGCAAGGAACAGCCCAACAAGACAGACAACGTAGAAGCTGTGAAAGTGGCTTAAACAGAAACCTTGGAGACTGACCCTACCCTCTGTGTTTGACAAGACTTGCGTTCTTTGTGCTGACAGGCTGTTCATAGTAACACTTCCTCCTGTGTTTTCCTGCAGGCTCCTGACCTCAGCCTGAAGCCTTATTTGCACATCATCATCTCATCAGTCCTGCTTATCTCTGCCCCTCTTTAACAGCAAAAAAGTAGTGCTGCTGTCAGGTATCACTCTTCATTATTTTTGTCTGGTGTAACCACAGCCCTATCCTCATACAGCCAAACTAAGCGGGACTGCAAAATGGATCACGTTCAGGGGAGGGCTATTTATTATTCTGTATTGCCACAGCTCCTTCTCCAGAGAGACCCTTCTGTGGCTGTTTCCTAGGCACTGCTGTCATAAGCAGGATTAATACTGATTAGATGACCGACAGAATAATAGTTGCTGTTTACATATTTGTCATCTGAGGTGTACAAAATGCAAAAGCTCTCTGCACTTCCGTAATTTCATATGTGATTTGGAGACACTAGCACAGATTTTGGGTAAGGATTGATGGGAAAAGAGAGCAAACATCTACACAAATATTGCACGGTCCTTCAGAAGAGAATTTTCATTAGTGTTATTGTTACAACATGTGAAATGCTCCCAGAACTTTTCTTATAAATGAATGGTTATGAACACATAGCTATACATTTTTAAAGCAAACTGCATCATTTCCAAGAAATTAGAAGTATAATATTTTCTAAAAGCCTCTCTTCACCATTGTGGGATCCAAAAAGTGATGTTAATCCTCTTTTAATAAGAAAACAACAGCAAAATATGTGATTTCTGCATCAGGCTATAGCCAGCTTGCACTGCTCTGATCACTTCAAAAAACTGCAAACAGGATCTCTGTGTTGCATGAGTATGTCTTACACCTGGAGAACAGCTGGCAAAATATTTATATGTTCTGCTCATCTGAGCTTCTGACTGAGATTGCAGGCTAGCACGGAGTTCAGAGTGTTCTGTTTAATCTGCCTGGTAAAGGCAGACCTGATAAAGGTCTGTTCCTAGTCTTCATAACATAAAGCAGCTCTGGCAGGAAAGCAACATTTGAACATGTGCTGCATCTCTGTCTGTCACTGAACAAATTGCAAATAGTATCTGATTGAGCAGCTAGAACATGAGATCACTCGAAAGAAAAACCCACAAAGAGTTAAATAGTCAGCCTGAGATTTCCCAGTCATGATGATGATGATGCAGTAGAACAAGCAAGCCAGGACTAGCTGGCCATCACTGTTAAACTGAAAAGAAAGAAGCTGATCTCCAGTTAGCAACTATGGGAGACCCTGATGGGGTGGGAAAGGTAATGGTAAGGGCTGAAGAAGGCTGGCATCTGTGCGAGCATCTTTGCACGAGTATGACATCAGTCTGAAATCTGCCCTGTGGCAGATTTAAGTAATCTTCATTCCCAAAGTCACTTTATTTCCCCATTGTATGGAGGAAATGACAAATATGTTTTTTTCTCCTGTTGACTAAGTCTGCCACAATGTGCATCTACAAAACAGACGCTGGCTGCCTGCAGGAGTCTAAATGGAATCGGGAGTGTCAGTCTTGTGTCCTCAATACTTAATGTTATATCACTGGAGGCAACAACTCTTCCCCTGTGCTGAGTGTTCAGTCTTGAACTTTGCTGCCTGTAAACAGGAGATGACATGGCAGAGAATACTTTTCTATTGGGACTAACTCTTCAGTTTTTCTTTCTTTTTTTGGGGGGAACTGTGTCCTGCAAGAATTCTTTATTGTCTTTTCCATCACTTTCAATTTTGAGGGGAGCTGGGAAGAAATACTGGGATACCTGGCACAAGGGTGTTATACACACACACACACATATATGTATTACATATATAGCTTGTGGCTGTATGTTCCTCAGAACTCTATTTTTACACTGTGCATTGTCAGCTTGTGGGCCCATGGGACACTTTCATTCCTGGACCTAACTGAGGAGAAGAGAAGCTCTGCCACCTGTGGGCTCCTTCCTTCCACCTCTTTTCTCCCAGTGGAGGAACAGGTAAAGGATAGTACAGCCTATGTATTTCCTCCCTGATATGTGTCCACTCATGAGAGATGAAAACTATCTTGTTTTAAATTATGCTGTCCATTGAAATAAGTACTCCAAATGGGATGAAGTGAGTAGGAATCCACCCATCACAGATGCAGTCATATTGTGTTTTTTTGAGTTAGGGTGCAGCAGGGGCTGGGGGCTTCCTGGGTCTGGGACCAGTGGGGACTTCTCCAGACCAGGCAGAGCAGGGTCTCACCAGTTGGCACCTTCAGCCCTGGGAAGGTGTGCCCTGGAGGCATCTGAGGTGCCAGCCCAAGGGTCAGGGTTGGGTCAGGCCATGGGCTTCTTGCACACAAGTGCGATAGAGTAGTTTGTAAAATATGAATATTTCATTTGTTTCAGAGGCATTGATACTAAACTTTTTTCTTTGTTATCCTGCACACTTGTGGGGTGTTGCAGGAAATGGCAATGAAAAGCTACTCACCTGGGCATGAGTGTTCTTCCTCGATGAGGCAGTTATATTGGAATAAGAGCTGACAGATGAGGTGGTATTCAAATCATCCGTGCTGAGGTTGTCAAGAGTGTCACTGAGGCCACTACTAACTGAGCTGCTGTCATCCCAGCTGCAGAGAAAAGCACATCTACTTTACATACTGCATGCCAATAGGCAGAAAGCATCTCAAAATCAATAGATGTGATTACTTATTCTTCAAGAGGTTTACCAGAACATTTTCAGTAATATTTCATAATGTACAATGAATATTAGTTTTCAGACTTTTTAATTAATTATTCACTCACTGTCAAGCAGTTGCTTGTTCAATTAATGAAAGACCCAGGTGCCTTTTAAAAATTTAACATCAGATCTAAGCAAGCACTAGTGTAAGTGATTAAAACAGGTTGTTTCATGCTTCATTGCAATCACATTCAGTACACTGGCAGGGAAATCCATTAAACCTACCTGGTATTGCTAGCCAAAGCATTATTAATAGCTTGGAGAACACCTGATGAATTTCCAGGCTACAGAAAAATCAAAGGAGTATCCCTCCTGCAGCCTAATCTACTATCAGCAGGAAGACAGTATTTCCAAAATTTTATTTTCTTGTCTTCAGCCTTTGTCTAGTGGGGGCAATGTCATCAAAATAGGATTCCCTGACAATATGGTCACCAGAGCTGACAGATAATATGTTATACATCTCCCAAGAAACACAGGCTTTCAAATCTTCTGCTTTGGGAGATTGAGGCAGAGGATGCAAACGAGAGAAAGACTACTCTTATAGAAATGTCACTTACCTACTCTCACAAAAGCCTTGCTTTTGCATGGAAGGAAGGTTGATCTGTGTTTCTCAAGCCTTTCTCTACACAATTGCTTCTCCATGGTGTTACGTTACGACTCAGCTTATTGCCATATACACTAGTATACTCCCAGTTTTTCTGCATCTCCACCTGTCCATCTTGTTTTGGATTATTCCCAGGCCAGAGAGTTTGAAAAATATTCATCTTATCACTTGCAGTGGGATTCATCTCCTATAGTTTTAGCTATACAAAAGTTAGGTATCTTATTTAAGCTCTCTATCTAGGTGCCCTCTCTAACCAGTACAATGAAGCAGGCTTCTCTAGCAGGTAATTCATCCTGGCTTAAAATGTCTCAGGTTTGTGGGATTAACTGTCCACTGAAGGTGCCTCTTTATGTCTTTCCCTCTCCTGGAGAGCAGAGGGTTGATAAAGCCTGTTCTAGACACATAACTTTTGGAAAGACAAAGCTAGGTGACATGTTTATGCATGCTGGTAAAGTTCAAAACACAAGAGAGAGTATATAATACCCTTATTTTGCTGTAGCCTGTGCCATGAGCCGCCTTTTACAAAAAATCTAAAATCCAATCCCACAATCGAGTTAAAACTCAGTACTATTGCTACAAGTCATTGCTACACAGCAAACAAGGAAAATCTTTGTGGACCCTTACTTTACATGTGGTGCTTTGGGATTCACTTGTCTACTTCTTAATGGAAGGCTTTAGAAAGTCATAACAGCAGTGACAGTGAACTGCATGGTACAAAATGTGTGCGCTAGTCTTGTATCATAGCAACCACAGCAAGCATTACCTTCATTTTACGAAAGGTAGAAAATCACATTAGTAAGCCAGCTCAGTGACAAGATAAACATATTTCAGAGGGCAAGAGTTTATTACAGTGCCGCACTTTCCACCAATGAGTACAATGGCTACAAATAAATATGTCTTCTGCAACATTTCTAGGTCATATACACGAGTGATTTAATAATAAAATTTAATATCTAAGCAATTATAATATCATACCTTATAGGCTGCCCACATTCATCTAAGAACCATCTCTGAAGCACTAGTCATTTATACTTTCTGTATTTTTCACTGTCTAATGTGATACAGAATTTCATTGATGATAAAAGCCATTATTCAAATGCTATGTACCACAGGGAATACACCTTGTGTTAAGACTGTTAACAGTGTTAAGACTGGTAACCTTAAAGATGGATAAAAACATAAATAACATTAAATGTGGTTAAGTTTTAGAAAAGATAATAAGCTCTCATTAAAAGATACTTTAAAAAAAGGAAAAAAAATCATAAGCCAGATCCAAAATGAGATATATTTGGTTCTTTCACAAGCAACATGAACTTTTAATGTATGACATTCATGTCAATTAATACTTGACCATCAGTTTCCTGAGTCTACCCTAAGTCCTTGGGGACAAAGATCAACACTTAATTCTGTTCCTCCATGTTTGTTTGTCATTTTATTCTATTTTAATTTTGGTACTTCATTTCATGCTCATTTTTTCTCTGCAAGAAGATTCACATTTTCTAAATTCTGAAATAGTTCAGCTGATTCACAAAATATAAACATGTTCTCTACAGCTGAAGTTTTCAGGCAAAAATGACTATGACCATGTTTCCTTTCTGTTATGGCTTCTCTGTGGTGTTTCACACTCATCACACCTCACTCACCAGTGGATTATTAATCGGTTCTGGGAACACTCATGGCCATCTTGTAAGATATATAGAAGATTATTTTGACACCTCTGCTACTGACCTTTCAGAGTCATCACTATATTTATATGGCATTTTTTTCTCTTATGATAGGTGCTCAATGTGTTTTCTAAATTTGGGGGCTTTCATACCCCCAAATTTCTGCTAATATTCAGTATGCCTGTAAAAAAAGGGAATATCCAAAACCTCTTTCTTTCCTGTATGGCATTTTTCTAAGAGAAACTGATTCCTACTTGAAACAATGTTTTGTACCAACCATTTGAAAATAGATAGTCAAAATTGAAAACTCTAGCAAAACAGACTGCATCAGCCGCCCTTCTGGCAATGAAGATCTTTGTTCTGTTCTTATTTTAGTGCATTGTCCAGTGTTGGTTTAACTTGTTCTTTCTAATTCTTTCAGTACTTACTGTTTCCACCTTTTCAGCCCTCTTTCCCCATGTTTAGATAGTATAGTTGCTATCAGAGGAGTTAATATAATTTTTGGATAATGAAGATGCCTTATTTATACTTTGGAAAAAACTCTTGATGATTCATATTGATTTCTCCTTTAAACTAGCAAATGTATGATAAACATATCTGGTAAAATTAGATGTACATCACCTTGAGGTTGAAACCCTATTCTTGGGAGCCTGCAGCAAATTCTCACTGTAATTTTTGTTCTTGTTCCTCCTACCCCTCATCAAAACAATATTCATTGTCAAACTGTACCTAAGGGACTTAATATAGGCTTTTAATATACTGGCTAAGATTCAACTTTCATTTTCATTTTATCTTTCATTTACTTTTCTCTTTTTCATGCATGCTACAGAGTTTATGACAGGTCAGGTTAGCACTGCTGCTCATTAATGCCTGACACCACTTCACTTTTTGAAACCACGTTTTAGGTACTTATTGGCAAAATCTGCTTTTTTTTTTTTCTTGTTGGGTGTCAGCCTCAGGTCCATTTTTTTAAAAAAAAAATGTCAGCAAATGCAGTTCAGCTATCTGGGAGACTGAGGCTAAGAGAAAAATGCCCTGTTTTGACAAGCTTTGGCAATCTTTTCTTTGAGAATCCCATGGGTCCCAAGAGGAACCAGAGAAGAACCTTGAAATTCAGCAAGCCATAATGTTCACATTAAGGATGTGCATTTTGCTGTTTCTAAAAGAAATCCTCTCAAATCTGGATAATTTATAAATCTCTTCAAAATCACAGTTTGTATATTCCTGACAGAGATTTTTTTCAGCTAACTGGCCAAAGGTTCCTCCCTACCCAGCAGCTCACCTCAGCCTGCTGTGTGGTGCCTAGATCTGGGTTCAAACCAGCAAATGGAGAGCAATCAAACAGCCCAGCAGTCACTACTCTCATTATTAATGTATGTAACAACTCAGGTTTTATAACACAACCTCGTAATATTTTTTCTCTAGAAATGCTTCATTAATTTAGTGCTTATAAGAGGTCTGCTCTAGGGATGAATCTGAATTTTGCATTAAAGCAAGCTGTCTTCTGTCATTTTTCAAAGAAGCTGAAAGACTTCTGTAACAAAAGGGACTATATGAAGCATGATTGAAGCCCCTGGTGTACCAGACTCCCTGCAACCTGCAAGATAGTAGGTGTCTGCTTTAACCAACATTTTTAACAAGCCAGACACCAATAAAGAGCTTCTAATTTTCTTTAGAGCTTAGCATCTGACTTGCAAAGATGTAATGTATGCAAATGCATTCTTTGAACCTATAGTCTGCTGCAGGGGTATCTTAAAATATAGATTACCAGCAACTCAAACTGCATGTCAAAAACCAGCAGCTATTTTTGGCCTTACTACTGCTGTACCTCAGCTTTCCCTCTATAAAATGGACACAATACATGCACAAATGAGTTTGAAAACACAGTCTCTGATAACTGGAAATTCAGACACTACACTAAAAAGCACCTTAAAAGACCCTCTTTCTCTTTAGAAAAATGTTCACATAGCATATGATAAATAAAATAAGGGGCCACACATGATAAATAACAAGGAATACGCAAAATGCCAAATAACTGCTTTAAAACTGAACACCATCAGTCTAGACATTATAAAAAATATGGACTCTCGAGAGTGGGGGCTGCTGCTGACCAAACTACGATTTCCTGAAAATGTTTGTGCACAAAAAAAATGAATTAAGGCTACACAGGCAACCCTTTTGTTACTTCTGAGTACTTTTACAACCTCATTAAGTTCTTTTCACACATCATGAGAAACATTCAGTTTTATCAACTTTATAATTCTGATAATTATTCCATCACATCAGTCATACACAGGGATGAATCTGAGCAGGGAAGCTGTACGGCAGTAGAAATGCCTCTTCACTTCGGGAGCTAGAAAAAGTGTGCACAACCATGTGATAGACACCGAGGGGTGGCTTTCTTCCCATCCCCTGGATACACTTTTGGTCACTGTATTACAGACTTCATCCAGAATCATACCTCATGCTCTTTGAGTTTGCGCAGGCTCTTTGTAGTTACATGACCAATATTCTTTCTGCTTAGAAGATGTGTTCTTCTTTGATGCACTAGGTGTGCCTATGAGATCATTTGCACTAGCTAAACTCATTGCTTAATTCTAGCCTGCATCTTTGAAATCTGAACATTTTGAATCTTTCCCATTTTGAAGCAAGAAATAACACTTCTACTGGAGAAGACTTACTCAGGTCTATGAATATTGTACACATCCCATTGCTCCACAAATTGCTCCAAATGCTTCAAGCAAAGTTCCAGCTCCTTGATCATATAAAATACTCCATGAAGTTGAAGAATCTACAACTTGCTGTCTACACAATTGGTTAGTCTCCACTATCACTCTTCGTCTTGCTTTCATTAGGGTGTGTTAGTACTGAAAAGAACTCTCCATAATAATCCTCCCATTGACCTTTCTACTGCATAGTTGTTCTAGAAATAGCAAGGTGTTTGAAGTCAAAATACCCAGTGCTTAACATCAGTGTGTAGAGCTGAACGAAGATTACAAATGTATTCCCACAAGTATTCCCTCAAATGGAAAGATAAATTGCACCCAGCTGTGCTCATGACACTTCTGTGTTTGCTTTCCACAAGTATTTGGTTTTCTTCGCTTGAAAATAATCCAATTCTGAGTTCACACGCTGAAGTATATGAACCAAATGAGGAATATTTTATATGGGACAAGATATTATTTCACACAGCAGGTGGGCAAGCAACAGAGCTCTAGGGCAAAGATGTAATGAAACAAGACAGATAATACTTGACTGTACCCTACATAATGAAGACCTGCAGAAATATGCAACAAATTTTTCTAGATGTTTTGTGTGATGGCTGAAAATATAAAATGCACTGCATTAGGAAAGCAATGAATCCTGAAGGTACACGACAAGAGGAAGTGCTACTAACAATCTGTGTTAGCTCCAGGGATACCTAACATATTCTCCTTTTGCAGTACTTGTTTCAAAAAATCAAAGCAGTCTCTAATTGCAGNACAAGATATGGTGGAGTGCCCAACCACAGTGACTGTTCCTTCCACCCTTCCTGTTTCTATTTTCAGCATTTTCCTACAAGCCCTTAAACTTGCCAGCTCAGTGAAGTCCACTATAAGATAAGCTGGGTCAATGCCTGGAATTTGTTTCAACATTGGCGTACCTCATTTATTTTTGAGAGCACCTCCAGCCAAAGTGGCCTACGTATGCAAATGAAAAAGCTTTCCACAAGAAGATCATCAGACGTATGAAAGCAGCAAGACTCCAATCAATGTGCTGTCGATTCTGCTGGAAAAGCATGGTTCCTTCAATGCAGCCAGCCCTTGGCATAGTTTGACAAGTTGCTGACATTTTTTTTCTTTGCTTCATTACCCATTTTTGCAAGCAGAAGCAGGAACTACAGATTGCAGAATACAGCTCTAGAAAACAAAAGCAAAACCTTTCCTCTTAAAACATTAATTTAATCAGAATAACTCTCCTATCTAGGGAGGTTTGTAACTCTGAATGAAAAATAGTGCTTTATTTGTCACATGCTTTGTAATGCACATGAAGGGCTTTAGACCACAGTAGTAGACCTATGATCCTTGCGTGTTTTGCTTAGGAATGAGAAATCCTTAAGTCACATTCTTGCTAATGCCAGTGGAACTCACATATCCCCAGGGATTTGTGTATGGATTTGGGATTCAGGAAATCTGAACAAACACATTTAGCAAAACAACCTTTACCTTCTTTTTATAGCAACTCTGAGCTTTCAAAATGTGAAAACACTTTTAAACACTTCTAAATTGTTCATTACCATAGCAGATACATACAGGGCAGTACGCATGTGTATTTCTGCTGCTGGAGGAAATGGTCTTAGAGGATAAATAAGATAACTGAGATCATGAGAAAAGAGTAACATCCAGGGCCAAATGGAAACTTAATTTCCGAGTGTGTGTTTGAGGATCTACAACTCCATACGAAGAGCAGATCAAAGATAAGCAGTGAGGTGTTATCCCTTCCTCTGGCTCACACAGCTGGCTGTTTTATGTTAATGAATCCTCAGATGATACACATCTACATGTCCCTCTCTTAGAGCCTCTGGATGTCTCTAAACAATTGTTCACAGGAANNNCAGGAACAGTAGAGGTATGAGAAACACAAGCAATTGCTTTGATTGGTATAGCCTACTTCCATGTTTGCCAAATAGATACTAGTACGCTAGTTTACTGCAGTGGCTAGGACTGGGACACCCTCAGCTATACTGGACAGTTATTTAAATTAACCAATAGTGCTCTAAAAAAGCAAAATACTCAAATTTAGCCACCTGTGAAGTGAGCAGCTACCTGAAGTGTAAGACAATTCATGCCAGTGATGCTCAAGACATCTACATTAAATGTGAATTAGGAAATCACAGGTTGGCATTCGCCTGGGTAGTCAGCAGACAAAGCCATGTATATCTAAAGGGTAAGCAGGAAAGTCTGGAGAGATACGAGCGAGATAGAAGGCTTAAACTAGATGCCCACAGTAGAAAGCTTGACCTTGGTACACCTTTCCTTCCTCTAGTTGTACAAGTTAAGCCCTGAAAGAGGAAGACAGAACTCGTTGACCATCAGTCTGTGCTTAAGCTAGTCCCACACAAATAAAATCCATAAAACAGGGAACGCAATGCATAAATCAGCCTCCACAACACACTCCATGGAGGTGGATGTTGCTTCTCCACAAAGTAAAGTGAATATTAACATGCGGTCCAGGCTGCTGCCATCCTCTCTGTCATCCACATTTCAGGGCACATTTCAGGAGAGTAATGCAGGATTCAGCCTAAAATAAAGACTTTATAGCTACTCCTTTAATTGACTTTTGAGAACAGAAATGATCTCTTAGCTCATTAAGAAGAAAAGATAAGAAAATAATTGGACTGTTTTACTCAAAGCTACTCCTCACTAGTGTGCCAGTATATCAGCTGGCAAACTTTCTCCTTCAAAGTTCAATCCATCATGAATTAAACCATTTTAAATCTTTTACTGTGAGCTCAGCTGCTCGTTATTCATAAAACAGCTATACTGACCCTTCACAGACAGATTCAAGATGGCACAAAGTTAATAAAATCAATACTTTGTTTCAATCTATAGACTGT
>VZTV01102744.1:17470-27970 GCA_013400875.1 Anhinga rufa | reverse complement strand
GGGGATGGAGCACTGCATTTACACTTTTCTTCTCCTCCTCCTCTAAAAAAAAAAAAGATTGAGATGTGACTACCTTTTCCAAAAGACGAAGGGGATGATCCAAAGGTATAGCATCGCATGGAAACCCACCACCACAAACAGCCAGATAATGTATTACAGAGTCATATATTCTTTATTACTCCTAGTAGAAAGCAATATTTTAACCCAGTGTCCCAGACACAGTGTGAAGGGGAAATGCACTTCTCCTCAACGACAACTACATTAAGCTGTGCCTGTGATCTGACACTATCTGAAATGCAAGGCTGCTGCCCAGGGAGCCTGCCTGGTGCTTGCCCCTGCTGCTGTTGTGCAAAAGGCTTCAATTAGTACTGACCTCAGCATAAGAATACNGAATACTTCGCCCTGGGCGGGAAAGGAAATATCACAGACTTAAAGCCCTCCTCTCTCTGAGACTGGGGTGAAACCGTGCTATGCCAGATTCACCTCCCATAGACCCACGTAGGTAAAGGGTGCGCATCAAGGAGCAGCACAAACTGAAACAAAGACACTGATTTCTTGGATGTTTGCCATGCGCGGGGACTATACCAACTTGGTGCTATCAGTAGCAGTCCACAGCACGTGTGTGTGCACAAACATGCTCCCCTCCACAGGCTCACTAGCTACCTTGAGGCAGTGCTGCTCCATACACACACACACACACACAAACTCACACATCCACAGCTGCATGTTATGCACAACAGGGGAAAAAAAATACAGAAAACTGAGAGCTACAAAAGCCTGAAAGATATACTCGGGGTCTACAGGGATCCTGAAAGACAAAAGAAATGGCAAGAAAAAATGGGGGGAAATATCTGAAAAGTGGCTGTTTTCAGATATTCCCTACACAAATGGTTTTTTACTAAAACTATTACATTATCTTCCAAAGAGCTAACACTTCAAAAACATAGACCTGAGTGCTACTGTAGTAATAAAGAAGCTACTGAAATACAACATTCAGGCTACCTTAGTCCAGTGGAGTTAAGATTACCTTTATTGCTGATTCACTCAGGAAAAAAAAACCCAAACATATTCTTGCACACAGTTGGAGGCCACTGTAAAATACATATATGTACCCATCTTAAAACCATTAACAAACCTTTTTTTACCATAGGATTCTGGCTAGAATGGAAAACTGGGCAAGCACCATGGACTCAAATGACTAATAATGCATGAATTCCTCCGAATCAAAGGTAAAGCAGGCAAAAATGACAAGCAGAAGGAGAAAGCATCTTAAAAAAATTACCAGAGAGCTAGTTTTGGAACTAAAGGCAACACCAAGCCTGCCAACTTCTCAATGAGGCTGCCAAGAAGCCAGATGCCATAACTGGAAGGATATTATCCAGAGTTTTACATCTGAGTCTCATGAGTGCCTTTGAAAAAGGACAAAAAAATGGATGCTGGCAAGAGCTCAACTGTTTAATTTCTATCCCCACCCTAAATATTTATTTAAAAGTTAAATTGAAACCATTGCAAAAATTAAAGACAGGATGTGTAAATACAATGTTAAGTATTTACAATGACCCACAAGGGTGAGCTCGCCCTACCAAAGTACTGGAAAACTCTCTGGGAACACAAATTAAAGACCCGAGGTCATCCCAAACTCCCTGTTTGAGCTGGGCTTCAGAGAGCACACAGAGTCCCTGAGGAAGGACTTGTGATGACTGAGTTTATAGAAGTGGTGCCTGCCCCTGCAGCCAGGGTGGGCACAGGAGGATCCTATGCATCTCCTCTTCCACCAAGTACAGCAGGCACACGGTTCATCCCCATCACACAATGGGTTACACCTGCCGCATTGTGGGCCCTAAATGTGCCCCAGTGCAAGAAAGCTCAGCCCATTAGAGGGGCTGGCACGTGGCTGTCATTCAAGAATGATGCCTTTGTTTTGGCTGTGCTGGAGGCATGTTTGATCATATCATGGAGGAGATGCTGACCACCCTTGAGACAGAAGCCAGCTGTAGACCATCAGAATAGTTTAGATGAAGTTCTGAAGTTCTGAAGAAGTCAATGCAATGAGGTAGGTAAACAGCCTGCAAGTAACAAGCTGCAAAAAAAAAGGAGCTGAAGAGTCTCTCTAATCAGCAGACAGACCAAAGGTTGACTACCTCCGCTCTGCAGCAATGTCCGCAAAGTGTAAGGTAGCACTGACAAATTGGATCCAGCCCCTCTAATAAGAAAGAAAGTGAACATAATGTTTGGATTTTTAGGGTGAGGGAAAGAACATCTACAAAGGCCTCTATTGACCTGCCAGCCAAAACTCTGATTTTACTTCATGTAGACCCCATTTTGTGAAAACATAAGCACACACATTTAAAATACTTGAATAATCCCATTTAAATCACTGGAAGTCCTCCTGTGCATCAAATGAAATACTTGCAGAGGGTCCTGTTAAGTCACAGTCTTGCACTGTTTATGCAGAAAAAAATTTTGTAACCAGATTGATTTGTATATCCTGCCATCACTTGGCACCAAGCATTTGTATCCCTTGACGTTAACTGGCATCTGTCAAGCACTCTCCTATAAAAGTTATTCAGTTGCACACGTTTGTAATATGCAACTGCATATATTACTTGGGTAAAGGAAAGGCAGTTATTTTGATTTCTGCCATAAAATACAGCATAAGTGTAAACTATGAACTGCAGAACACAAAAAAAATGTATCAACTTTTTTCAAATACTGGCCAAGTAAGCAGTATTTTACAAGACAAGAAACAAATGTTCCGGTCAAAATTGCAAATGGAAGTGACCAAGCCTGCACTGGACTTGTAGGAGCACAAGATTTCCCCCTCAAGACTGTGATGGGTTAATGTCTCATCTTATTAAACACACCTGCTCTGTCTCTCCTTCTGGACTTTCTACAGGCTCAATAGGATTCATTAGAGCTATGGGTGTTTATTTTTTAAGAAAACACCAGGTAGCATGCAAAAAAATAAATTAAATACTGAATTAACCTAAATCCCCCTTTTAGCTAGTTCAAGTCTTGTTTATAATGTGCATGCACCACTTTGCATTTACCACGAGACTCTCAATTAGTTCATAGACAAGTTAACCTTCTATCTCCCAGCAAATATAATTCATGCTCATTTTATACAACACAGCATTCTGCTGGCTATTATCCATCATTTACAAGTGTTATTTGTCTATAAAAATGACACTAAAAAGTTGAAAAATGATTCTGCTCTGCCTGCTTCTGGATGTGTTTTAACAAATGGTACCAATGCAAAAGGCTCTAAGTCATGTAAGAACCAATTAGTCAAAGAAGCCATAAATATTTTTTAAAAAGGATATAAATGATTACTTGCCAGATAGTAAAAGCTCTAAAGGTTGCTACATAATAAAAGACTGAACCTACACATACATATCTGAGTAACTTTACCCCTGTGTGCAATCCCATTAGGATGAAGAAGGTTACTCAAGCAAGTAACATTAGCCAGGTGAGTAAGTGTTTGTCCTAAAATAGTTAAAATAGTATTCTTCGTTATTTCTCGTTAATGAAGTTAATCAAATTCAGTGCTACTTACTCATGCATGCATTAAATAGAAACCTGAACATGACATGCATATTTATGGCACAGAGATTGAAAGATCATTATCTGTAGGGAAGAAAATCCAGCAAAGAAAAGGATGCGTAAAATGTGTCTGTTATCTTATTAGAACATAAACTGTTTTGCTTAAAACATAAATATTTATTTTAATTAACTCAATTAACCTAAATAATAGCTTTCACACATGACAACTATAGCTAATGTATGAATTTTGTGATTTCTGATGAAGATGTAGGCCACAGCCATAGCTACCATCAACCAACTGATCTAATTCCATGGAAGTCAATGGAGCTCTACCAATTTATACCAGTGTGTATCTGGCCTGTAGCTCCCCACTAACCGCATCTCTTACATTTAACTGAAATATAATATCCTGTACACCACCAAAAACTCAAAAGTACAAAAAAATATTGTTCTGTTTACTTTTCAGTTAAAAATAAGATAAGCATTCCACACTTTCATCTTAAAATTCTGAAATTGCAACTAAGGGTTTTTTTTATTTTTAAATTTAGATACCTGTATAGAGGTTTAGAGGCCAGACAGATGGGTTTGGCAATCCCAGAGAGAGAAAGAAGGATGAAAAAACTTTAAAAGTGCAACTATTAAATATTCATGCCACTGGCATTCTGTACCTTCAGTGAAGTTCTTACTCTATATGTGGAATGAAACCTATAGTTAAGCACATGACTCCACTAGCTATCAGTTTTGAAGAGTTCATTATAATGTGAGGGGGAAAAGACTCTCCACGTGGCTAAAAATACAGTGAAATATATTGAGAAAATAGGGGAAGAAGACGTATTTCCGCATGTTCCTTGGCCTTTAAAAAATGACACATCAGATTTATTTTAAAAAACTATCTTATTGTTCAGACACCTGGAGAAAAAACAGTGCATTACCTTCAATCATATTTTCAAGTTCTAAGGTGATTTTATTAAGTCCTTTTTATTGCCCAGTTTAAATATTCTAATTGGCACACAGCGCACTTGCAGTCACTAGATATCCATTAGACTTTAATGGGTTTGAAATGGTCTACAGTATTATGGGGCTGGCAGACCTACTGCAGTCCCATTTACAATGACACAAGGTAAGTGGGGCATAAAAACACAATGGTTAATGCCACTGCAAGAATAAAAACAAAGCTTCCTCCAGAGTGTATCCTTACGGATGGTTTTGCACAGGCAAGGGCCAGTTTCCACAAGTGCAGATGAGCAAAATGAGGTCTACAAGACTGTGTAGGTAGCAGGAGAGGAAAGGAGCAGGTCTGTAGAGCAACACAGCTGCTGCCCCGCGCATGTGCTGGGGCTTGCTTTCACTCCATGAGCTGTATGCCCACAGTGACTGCTTCCTATATGGAGCACTTACCCCACATATACTGTAACTGTTCTCTCTGCGGTAAGCGTGAGCCTTTGCACACACCCACCACTGAGGTAACCTGCTTTCCCTGTGCTCTCAGTCACGGCATGCCATGCAGGAAAAAAAGGGAAAGCGATGCACTTTCCACAAGAAGGGTTTGTCTCCTCCTTCCACATCCCCCTCAAAATCACAGATATGGAGCATTTATGTGCCTGATACAAGAAACAATTATATATTTGTGTCCAATATGTTGCAAACCTTGTTCAGCAAGGTGGTTCTTAACACCAAGGCCATTTTGATCCCATTTGGGGATCCAAATTCTGGCCATTGCAGGAGAACAAGAAGTTCATGACTATGAGAAGAATGAAAGGAAGACTGAGATAGTCTGATATGCCTTTTCGTGGCAGAAATGAGGGCTGGGCAGCCACATTTCTGTGAATGAGAAAGCCCTTCCCACTGACCCACTGTAGCTGTGTAAATGACAGCCTCAAAAGAAAAAAAAAATCCGAGTTCCACGTGATAGTTTTTAATTTAATTAATTTCCATGCGAGAGGTTTAAAACATCCCATGTTTTATAATACTTAGGAAATATTAATAAAAGCCTACACAAATCTGGTGATCTTTCTGCTACTACATAAATAATTTCCCTGCCTCCACTCCCAGGGAAGTGAAAGGGCACGTGAAGATTCATCCCCTCTTTCCCCCTCCCCAGCTTTTCAGGGCACTTCAATGTGCAGGAATAATCATGTTCTTCAACAGACTCCTCTACTGAGTCAAAATAACTGATTCCACACATTTAGTCGCGGAATCCTCCTTTTATCCTCTAATTATGAAGCGGTGCCTGTCGAAATTAAAGTGGCGTGCTTGTAAATATTTTCAGGCACAAAGGAAGAAGCAAAGCCAGCTGAGCAATTTGGTAAGATGGGAGGGAAAAATATCCCGGACCTCCTGTATTCTTCAGTTACAAGCACTGAGACCATTTTTATTTGGGTGGTTTTACAGAATAAATTTTAAGGAGTAGTTGCTTAAGTACATCTAAAGGTTAAACCTTCAAGCAGATAATCTGTATGTAAGAACAAGTAACTGTCAAATACTTAACCTTTTACAGATTAAAACTGTCTGCCTAACAGATGTGAAATCATCATTGTTGTAATTGTTATAAGTAGATATCTGAGCATTTTCTCAAGATAGATCATTCTTTTTTTGAGCAGTAATTTTATGCCCCAGGTCACTTGTGTGTTCACGGCTGTGATAAAACCACTGCTTTCCATGAGAAGTTATATGCCAGGACTTTATAACTGCTGTACTGGTTTCCAGCACCAAAGTTATTGGTTGTAACGGGCAGTTTTAAATTATTATAAAATTAACTTGTAGAGTGACTGGAAGTGTTTTATTGTTCAGTTGCTGTAAGTGGTTGTATAAGTGAATTTTCACAATAGTACAGCCAGGGCATAGGAGGAGAAAACGCTTAATTTCTGATAAGCTGTAAATGTTGCTATAAAATACTGCTCTTTGACAACATTTGATAGAAATACACTCAGTTATTAGAATACGTCTAAAATGATGTTACATTATGTTTATCAGTTATAAGTATTAAGGATATAAGAGAAAAATGTTTCTACTATGGTAAGTGAGCATAGAAATGGTATTTTTTCCCATATGCTACTTACATATAGCAGGGCAAACTAGCTTGAAACCCTTCAAATACCACTAAGCAGATACATGTTCCTACAGTGGTCTACATTTAGGCCAGCATCCTGCAACTAGACCAGGCATTTTCCTCTTCAATCACAGCAAAACGTAATCATCACACTATCCAGCAGCCAATTCAGCTTACATTCAGACATGTGGGGTTTGCGGGTATAGATTTTGGCTTGGCTCTCGTCACGCTGCTGAATATGCATTGGGAAAGTGGACCTGTCTCAGAGTGCAGTCCAGGCTTCACCCTGCTTTCCCCTTCAACTTTTTGTAGTTTTATATCATTTTAGCTGTAAATACCAGAGGTCAGGATTCTTCTGGTGCAAGACGCTGCACCGGGCCCAGCGCAGGCACAGCAACTGCCCTTCACAGACTGCAGCTACCTCCCCCACCGCCTTTCCTGAAAGACCACATTTACTCCAGCTGGAAATTTCCTGCAACTATGTGTTTTAGGCTCCACGCCAGATACTCAACCCGCACTTTTTTTCCATCTACCAGGTAAATACGGTTTTGAAACAAGAAAGATTTTTTATTATTATTTCTTTTTAACCCAGGTCTGTTGCACAATTGATACGTATTGCACAATCAGCAGGGCTTCCTAGGGAAGCAAAGCGTCAAACCGTGGTGTCTCTCCGTCATCTACTCCCTCTTCCCCGCTGTTACTTTGAACCTGCTAATCAATTTCAACCAAATCTGACAGAGGTTTCAAAAAAGTCCTACTGAAAATCAGCAGTTGTTTACGCAGGGCTAATAACTCGGTCCTTTATCCACGACAGCTGATGGCAGCCAGCCGTCCATCAGCACACGAGCACCATTCAGTTCAGGCACAGCTCTGAAACCGCCCCAACCACTGGTGTTTCCTCCCCAGGTCAACGAAGAGGAGTGCAAAGGAGATGCAATCACTAGCAAAGAGTTTATGCAGTGGGGCTGCTGGGTTACATGACACAAAACTATAGTCTAGTTTTGGTAATTCCACTGATCAGGGAAGCTTTTTTTTCCTACAAAGATAACCAATATTAAAAAAATAACAATAATAATGACTTCTAACAATTGTCAGGGTTTTTTTTTTAATACCTATAAGTATTCAAAGCCCAATCACTAAAGATGGAAAAATGAAGCTTCGAAGAGCAACAAAAATGCTAACAACAAGCACACACTCTCTTGCAAAGTATTCTGCAAATGACCCCTTGCACCTTGACTCGTCTGAAAGGGAGATGCAAAAGTTGGTACATCACCACCACCCGTATGAGAGGTCATTTCCAGGACACAATGAAGCAATACACACTGACCTGCACTCTGCATCGATGCAGTTTCCATACAAGTTTATTTGTGAGCTGAACTTGAGCAGAGAATGCCAGCTGTGCCATATTGTAAAGTGGATTTGTCATGTGGATTTATCCATACTTTGTCCATTAAGTCACCCTTGGGAACAAGCACTAGTTAGAACTCTCTGATAGATGTGAAGGGTTTTTATACAGATGGGGGAAAAAAAAAAAAAGAATGCAGCAATTCCAAGAGACTGGAGGAAAAAAAGAGAGGTATTATTAGTACATCGAAAGGCATCTGAAATATAAATTATTTGAAAGCACATCACTTTATATATCCTGTTAATTACATGGTTAATATTATGGAATCTGACAACTCCCCATAGACACCAGGACTATTGATGAGTTCCATTTTATGTTAGAAATTTTTCTCTTCTTGTGCAGAATTACCTCTTTAACCTCTTTCAGTCCAATAAATTCACATTAAAATGTGACCAGGAGTGACAACCTTGGGAGAGGACTAACCTCTCCCTCTATCATGTCATTTTAGCCTCAGTCTCAAATTGGTACAGCACTCCCATAGCTATTAGCTCAGCTCTTCTCCTGCCTCCTGAGTAGATGAAGCAGTATGTCTAATTAATTTATAATCCTTAAGTACAAAGGTAGCTATCAGCAAAACTACATTAAAATCAACCTACCAATAAGGTAATTGTAAAATCATAATTTTCTGGGATGTTTTCACTAAATATCATCTTAGCTTTGTAGCTGAATCTTTTCCGAAGTCTAGCCTTACAGCTATGTGAAAGTCAAAGATTTCATACATTACAGTGCATCTCGTGCCACAAAAAAAAAAAATGACAGATACTCTTTAATACAATGAAATGCAATTTAAAGCCAAGTCAATAAGATACTAACCTCTTATCCTCAAATGAGGGCTACGTTATACATCATGGGTTAGAAGTTAAAAATGAAGAGAATGGTTCTTGCCACTCATAATTCAAAGAGTGTTGTCAAAAGCTTTCTGTTCATAGAAATGCTATTGGTTTTATTCAGCTGGCAAAAAGTGTGCAGTATTCTAAGTAGCTCAGACAGATAGTTTTTTTAGCTATACAGTTCAGAGCCAAATTTTCCTGAACAGCGTAAGGACTTGATTTTGCTAATGTATACATGTTGCACTGTACCCAGTTCCAGAAATAACTGGCGTCCGTGAATGCAGGCTGGGGTCTAGGGAGGATACACGCTAACAGCCAGATTCCCTATTTTGCTTTGTACTCAGAGACCAGACACAACCAGCAAAACAAGATTGCTGCGCTAAGAAGCCCTCTGACTGCACAAAGCTCCAGGAGGAATCTGGGCTGCTGCCCAGCTCCCTACCTGCTTCTCACTGATGACAAAATACTGAATATTGGGGGTGGGAGGCAAGGGGCACACTGCAGCACACTGCAGCAACAGGCAAGATTCTCCACTGAGCTCCAGACACCCTCGTGAAACACTCATTTTTGCTGAGGCCAAAGAGCTGAGGGACATGAGGGACAAGTAACCTTCTGCAGGCAGGCATCCTCTCCTCCCCCTCTGGAGCCTGAGGAGAATAGAGATGAGGTGTAACATCTGAAGCCCCCTTCACTCCTCCATTTTCTCTAGTTGTCAGACAAGTGATGCTTGCCAGCATCCTGAAGGGCGTGGGGAGCCTTTTTTATTCCTCCTTCCCCTGAATAAACCCCTTTCTGTAATCATGCCATTCCTGCATGGTGAGGGGCAGCAGGAGAGGGGCTGAGCTCATTTGCTATGAGGAGCTGTCAGCATCTCCCTTGAGGAGGGCAGGTTGCCAGCCTCTCCAAAGCAAGTTATGTGGTGGCCTGGCCTTAAGCAACCCTCATTTCCCACTATCACATTCCCACACTCTGTCACACAGAGGGAATCCTGTACACCGCATCCTCCTTTTCCCCTATGGCCACGCCTGATCGGCATGACCTAGTCCTAGACTTGGTCCTAGCCCTTCATGGTCAATGAAGCTTATGTAAAAGACTGATAGAAGGAGCAGAAAGCTGGACCAGCCAGAGACTTCGCTGCGACAGCCCAGAGGTGGTTGCAGAGGAGCAGATGAAGCCTTAGGTGTGATATCTCATACTGTCTGCTCAGTGTTGTTTGGTGTGAGTGGCCCTGAGGAATGAGTGACTGCAGCAGGAACAGATAGAGATGTTCTTGCTTGCAGGAACAGAACAGGACGCTTATTTGTCCCCATCTTCTTTCTGGAAGGAAATCATCTGCTTCTGCTAACACTGAAATCTGTGCATCATGCTCATTTCTGCACCAGGTTGAGGAGTATGACAGAAGTTGCCAATTACAGATAAAGGCTATCATCAAAATTTGGATAGAAGCCGCTAATTTTGACTGCTCTACCATATAATGGGACTTCTCATTCTTACAAGAAATGCCTATAATTTGGTGCGGACATTACATTAGCTATATTTTAAATCTATATAAGCAAACTGGGTTAAATAACTGCACATATGTGTGTAATTTTCCACATACCAATGCCAGCACCCTGCAGACTGTACAGCAGGCTACTCAGTTTACATCCTCATGTATTTTGCCTGCTCACATA
>VZTV01102744.1:0-11415 GCA_013400875.1 Anhinga rufa | reverse complement strand
CATCTTTGGGTATGGCCCCAGGGAGTGCTCCCACACCCCCAAGACACTTCTTCAGGTACCATCCCTCCTGATCCTACCCAGAGCAGGGGGCTTGCTTCATTCGCCCGGCCCGTGGCTTTCTGCCCCCAGAACACTGTCTGGTGCCTCCACCGCACAAGCTCCTGCCTTCCCTGCCATTCCTGAAGCTGAACATGTTACCTTCAACCTGACTCTGTAGCAGTTGTTTTAGGTAATTCTGCAGGTTCCAGTATCATGTGCATGGAGGCAGCATTTCTTTGTGTCAGGTCCTGGAGATTGCTCAAGTGCACTGCCTTTGATCTTGTATGACCTCAGGCTCCAACCCTCCACAAATAACTCCCTAGGACTGCGGTACACCGTCCTACAGTATCCCTCAGCCCTACCAGGGAAACTGCAGAACTTTAACACATTGGGATTATGGTAGCTCTAAACTACAGTGCATTACCGACTGAGACTTAGCTTACCCATCCACTGAGATCTTTGGGAAAGAGCATTGTTCTGTTGCTACATGTACCTTAGTTTGCACAATTGGACTTCATAGATGAGAGCCAGCTCCAGCTGAGATGCCACAGCAAACAGCATTTCCCAGGCAGGATGCTTTGACTATGAGCCCCTTTTCTTTACAGCTCTTCATTGGTTTCCATTTTCCTCACCATGAAGGCCCTTTGTGGCCCATCCCCATCATTATGAAAAGTCATTACCAAAAGTTAATACAAAAAGGCTGACTCTAGTCTTCTCTTGACCCATTAGGGCAATTCAGTCTCCAAGTTTCCAGCTAACACCTTCAGGGCATCTCTGTGCTGTCACTCATGCTTGGGAGGAGTCCTCATAAACATGCACAAAATCGCTTAATTGTTCTTTTTGGAGTTCTTGAAAAGAAAATTCTGATTTTTCCCATCATGCTTACACTTACGCATTTGGAAGCGCTGCCAGGCTGGTGGTTTGCTGCAACCACAGTTTATTTGGATGATTAAAATCTTCTTTCTGACCAGTTTTGCCTATATCCATAATTTTCTTTTGTCTGCAAAGGTTTTGGTCCCGTGAATGGCTCTTTGTGATGTGTCTGAACAGCACCTAGTGCAGCAAATCTGGGTCCGTCCCTACCTACAGATGCAAAGTCCAATGGTAATGCACCTGAATAACAGCAGCAACAGGCAGAAGGGTAAAATAACATAGCCACCACCCTCTCCCAGAGTCAGTGCAGAGCACTAGCTATTTCACTCCATCAATGCAACACGGTTATGATGGGAACATGAGGAATTTCACTATTGCTTCTATTGGGGTAAAGAGTTAGGATGTTTCCTCTTCTGGGAAGCCTTCATTGTAGTTTAATTTCAAATCATCCATGCTCCAGAATTAACTGCAACTTTCATTATTTGACTATTTTCCTCCCTCTTTTTAACCCGTAAGATAATTTATTCCTGGAGGGTTTTTTTAGCTATAGGTTATTTTGCTGTGTGTGAGTGTGTCACAGAACTCATTTTTCTAGTTACTCTGACAAACCTGACATCTTGCAGCTGTTACACATCTTGTTTCAATTACATCTCTAGATAAAAAGAATTCTTAAAGCCTGAAGGCTGCAGATGGCTTCCTGGTGAGGGGTTAACTCCAGCTTCATATTAAAGCCTTTTGGGGGTCCCTTTTCTTAGGCTGTTCTCTTCAGTCTCCTCTTATGCCCTTCTAATCTTGCTGTCTCACTTACTGTAACCCCGATTCCTCTCTGGTCACAGGAGAGGAACTGGAACACCAGTGTCCATCCCTGCCTCCTTCACACCCAAGTGTGAAGTATCTGTCACTTGAACCTTATCTCCACATATCATGCAGGCTGCTTACGGCAGGGCACAGCTGAACGAGCACAAATCAGTGGAGTGACAACTCGGACCACCACTAATCCCTAATAAATTCTGGACTGTCCCACAGACTGGGGAAGCTCTTGACAACTAGTGATGCTCTCAGCATCTGGTAAACCACTTGTGTCTAATTGGGTACCCTGAGATATTTACACTGTGCTTAATGGTTACAGAAGAGATTCATCACCCCATTCTTGGTATCTATCCAAAAAGGGTATATAAAATCCTTTGATCTTGCTAAGGCAGCAAAACATGTCTAACCATCAGTTATGTAAAGGTGGTTGTTATTAATTTGAATACTGCACAGAGAGGAAAGAACAGAAGTACCATATAATGAGATATATTAAGACTACAAAAGAATTAAGTGAAGCTGTTATGTTATGAATCATGATTTTATTGTTTAGCAGTCAGCTCTTGATGTAATTCAGATAATAATGAATGGGCTAATTCCTTACACCTTTAATCAGCCAAAACTTCCATTGACTTCAAAGAGAAAGTTGTCCAAGTCAGGACTAGAGACTGCTGCATCTATCCCATTATTTGCAAATGCTTTTCTGAATATAAAGTGTTCCTTTATAATGGGCTATTGCCAATAACAGTAACATTTACATAATATAAACCTCTTACGTAAGTGTCTTTCGTGTTCAAAAGAGACTTTTTATTCTTATTGCAAACTGCCACGTTAAAAGTTCTTCCACAAGCCCTAATATTTATTAAAGTATAGGAACATATAGAATTTCTCAGTGTACCATTCTGATCATCTTTCTTTCTGCCCAATATTTTTCATTTAATTTTACTGTAATTTTTCCTCATGAGAATGTGTTATCCATTGATTATTACCAAAGAGATGATTTATCATTGCAAGTATTTCTCTTTACCATAGAAAAGAGAGCGCCAAAGTGGAAAAATGTGCTAAGCCTTGTTACATTTTAACAGATGCCAGGAGTATTTGAGGAAACAAATTAATAAATAGTCCTACATCACTGTTTCTCTCACTCTATAGTTCTATTTATAAGTTAATGCCCTATATAAGATTTCAATTTGGCACTTTTAAGTAATTCTTAAACTAATTGCTCAAAACTTGAAAAATGTTCTTCAGCATAATACTTTCTGTCTTGACCAAGGCAGGACTCCTCAGGTTTTTGACAAAACCAGAATTTTTTCTCCGATTATAAAGTATGCACTTGCATCTGGAACTTATTTTGATATTGTGAATCCTAATGCCTCAGAAAAGCACACAGAACAATGGATGGGCACTACTTGATTGTTTTAAATTGAAATTAATTAATTATGAAACAGCTACAATGGTCTAAATTACGTATTTCCCCTTTCGGTGAAATGAATTTACAGATATTTGCAAAGCCTACAAAAACAGAGAGAGAGACAAGAAAGTCTGTAAGAGGGGAAGTCATGTAGAATTGTCTAAGATCTGTATTTCAAGAAAGTAAATAATTAATAGCTTCAAGGAAGCATATTAGAGATTGCTCTTTCTATTATACAGTCGCATTGAGCAGTAAAATAATGCTTTACAACTCAACAACAAATACAGTACAGAACTCAGTAGAGTTTACCTTTCCAGATAATCATTTTTCAGCTGAAAACAGTGATTTTTTTCACATTACAACCAGACTGTGACTTTAAAGAAGCTTCTCAGTCATTTAGTCAAGACAGATGAGCAATGAGCGTTAGAAAAGCTACGAAGGCATCAAAAGATCTACAGTCAAGGCCATTAAAGAATAGCTAATCTGCGCTAGTTCTAATTCTCCGCTAATGGGTTTCCTTAAATGTGCTTTACATCAGCTGTAATTAGTTCAAGATATTGCTACTTATATACTTCTAAGAACAACAACAACAAAAAAAGGTTGCATTTCTACCACATCATATGTAATCATGTTTGCACAGCCATGCATCCAAGCTAGTAAAGTTCTTGTTCGGTGCAAAGCCTTGAAGAGCGTTGTAAAGAGATACTTTGCTTGGATCTACAAAAGCCAGTGCAGGTCCCAAAGCAACAGCGTTTATCTATGCTTTCCTTTATTGGGGCTATCTCAATGCCATTTTACCTCAGATGTTGCAGAATTTACTGTACTAAATGGCCTGGGATACATTAAGCCACATATATTGGAAATATGCACATTTTTCCTACCGATGATATGGTTTTGGAACAGATTTTCATCATCAGTGGCAGTGACAAAAACTCAAACCCTAAACCCTTGCCACATTTATGATAAAGCATGGCTGGATTTTGAAGGTATTCACTCCTTCTTGGAAAAAGGTTCATTTATCTGGGAGAGCAGCGGTCTGACCTGATTACCTAGGAGAAATGTATGGTCCTATGGCCCTTTTGGACCCATCTACATGGTGAAAGGGGTAGAGATCCACAAGCTAGCTGCAAGCATGCTGGTACACCCAAGCACGCAAAGCAACATAGTGATACTAATTCAGATCAGTTGGGATCACGGTGGTTTTATTGCAAGGAGCCTGAGTAAATGGACTAGCACACAATCACCTTTTGTACTATGAAATTCCTGACAGTCTTCAGGCCTAACCACAAACAAAGCACATTGTAACATTAATGTACTCTTTAAACTGACGACATTTAGTTAACTCAAGGTCATCATCCTGCAGAAAATGTTACACTCTCCTTGCCAAACACAAATGAAGAAATGCACACTTAGCTTTTATTGATACTTTGTCCTTTAAAAACAGTTGGTGACATGACAGGTTCTCTCCCTGACTACTTCAGAAACAAAAAATGTAAAAAAGTGTCTTCTATCAGAAGCACATCGGTATAATTGTCTTCTCCAGAGTATCCCTGTCATCAAACTCTGTTCATTTTTTCTGAAGTTCAACCATCTACTGCACTTGCTGTTCTAAGACAAAGGAGCATAAAAGCATTAAAATTACGTCATTCCCTCCTAAAATTGAGAGAGCTGAGAGACGAACCCTCCCGGTCAATCAGAAGCAGTCAATGACACAAAGAATCAACTTTCTCCTGGCACATCGCTAGGAGGTAGACACCGCTTAGCAACATCAGAACAAAAGCTAAACCCCCACAGAGGAGGTTTAGGAGATCTGCCAACACCCATACATCAGAACAGGCTCCCCAAAACCTTCACAGTGACCAAAGCAAAGAAGGCAAGGATAGAAACAGGGAGATGGATGGTAGGAGAGACAACTGTTGGGATGGCTTCTGAATCTGAACCCTGCAAATGCATGCTTCACCAGTGCTTTTTCCTCCTGATCCATCTGTCTGTCGTATTTGCATTTTTCACACCATCATAGGTCATCAAAATACCCTGGCACCTACACTGCACCACTGTGGCAACGCATGGACTAGGAAGGCCACTAGTTTCTCCCTAATGGATTTCAAAAGTGATCACACCTCAAAGCAATCAAAACATACTCAGTGTAAGAAGATACCACCTTCATCCGCTATTTGTCCACTCCTGTCATTCAGTCAAACCAGGCTGAGCCACAAAGGACTCTTTCTTTGGTCTGAAACATGTAAAAACAACCACACGGAAAGACTGGGTTACATTAAGATGTTGTGCAGCTTTGTCAGATACAACCCTCTTGTTTTTTGTTTTAAGTGCTTACAGTTGTGGATCATCTTTATTCAGAAAGAAAACATAGCAACAAAAAGCTTCTTAGCAAAGATTTCTGGTCCCTTCTGCATAATTTTAAGTGTTTCCTGACTGCTGAGACCACCACTGCTGCATTGGAACTAATTTATTTTTTTAAAAATACATAAAGGATCTCTGAGGATAAGTTTAAATTGCATTTCTACTGTCATATTTCCCAAGATACACCCATACCCAGGTCCTTGGTACATGTATGCAGGTTAAAATCTTCCTAAGAGGATAAAACACAGTCAGCTTAAGTTACTAACATGTACTTTTTGTTTGCTTAAGGTATTGGGAAAGCTGAGATACCAAGCTGCAAGAGAGGAAAACAAGTAGTTATATTATGCATTTTTACCTTTGAAAAGACATAGAAAGCACTTAGCACAGAATATTAATAATTGCCATCATGTTCATTTAACTGTTGCTACACTTCATTCACTCTTTCTCCTAAATATAAATTTATAGTTACCCACAAATTATTCAGAAAGTATATAGATTATTACCTGGTTATTAAACTACAAGTGTCTGGTTTTACCCTCCTGGGGCCTTAGACAGCACCAGCAAGCATAACCGGTGTCTCAACGTTGATTTTAAGAGACAGAAGACCAGTGTGTAGCTCCCCACGTAATGATGCGAACACGGTGGGTTCAGCCAGAACGGGGACCAGCGGGCTCCCGGGGAGCGGCCAGCCAGCGAATCCAGCCCCCAGCAGCGGCACAGAAATGGTAATTCCCCAGCAGGGCAGGGTTTACAAAGAGATAATTTTGTTCAAAACCAAGGAAGCTTGGTTACAGCCTTCCCTTTTCCTACTTTCAGCTGTTCATGAAGAACTTGCCGTTTTCCACTGGAATTAGCCTTAGAGCTAACCAGCCCATATACAAGGAAATTTTACCTGGTTTTCCTAGAAAAACTCTTTCTTTGAAATCTCATTTTGTGAGAATATCACTTCAAAGTTACAACTTGATCAGTCTGTTAGGTGAGATACCATATCACACAGAATTTAACCTCCCCGTTTTCTAGATGTACATAGTATCAGTTTTTCTCCATTTCTATTGATTTTACTTTATTACTCCTATTGTTAATAAAGTTATAATCAGAGCTTAAGGTATCTCTGAACATATGCTGCAAAGAATTGCTGGAACTCTTTTTATCCATGCTTTGTTGTTTCCTAGTCATAAATATGACACAAATGGATTAATATGTTATACGAGTTAAAAACCTTGCAATTAAATAGTTGCTTTCTCTAATGAGAGTATTGTGGAGTTGAGTATGATGTTATTCCTAATATATGGATGACAAGATGTTCCCACAGCCAGTATTTCTTCTGTGTCTTTTCTTTTTTTTTGCTTAATGGCCCATATTTCTCTTCCACTGGTCTTAAGAAACCTGTTATTTTTCTTGAAATATTCACATAGAATTGGAAGTGCCACATGTACCTCATGCCCTCTTCTGAATCCTTCTCCAATAACCTAGTAAAGTTTCTGCCTCAACTTCTGATGAAAAACATACCCCCAAGGAACACAAATCTACAAGTCTGAATGTTAGGAGGAAAGCCCAAAGGGATATTCTCCTCCTGCATCACGCAATCGGGTGCGTGGGTGCTCAAACAGTCCTTGGTGGGGCAGGGGGGGCAGGCAGAGATGAAAGGACACTCACTGTCCTACCGATGTATCAAAATTTAATTTATCAGACAAAAATAAAGCAGAAGGTTAAAAAAAAGTATGCTTTAGAAAAGTGGCCGAGTACTGTACATCAGAGATGATGGGTCAGATCTTCATCTGCTATAAACTGGCAAAGCCTCTGGACTCAGTGGAGACTTTAACCAAATGAGGAGGATGTGGTACATTACATCCAGCAAATGAGCACTCACATGGCATGACAGATGTCTTTTAAAAATATTATTATTTAGCTGATGTGTATGAAGTAGTATGACCATGAAAAGCTTGCTCTTCTTATTAGTTATAATGTTTAGCACATACAATTTGTTCAGTGATGTAAGAAAAAGAACTTCAAACAATAAAAGTAATTCCTGACCCCAAGGGCTTCCAGCCTAAAAAACAGCCATCAGGACGAGAGACCGTGCTGTGAAAGTGGGAGAAGGGAACAGTCTATAGTTATTACTCATGTTACTGTTTGCTCACAACTTATAATCATCACAGAAAGAGCAAATTTTTAGATGGGATCTCAATGAGGGGAAGGTGGTAACTGTGAGTTGACACAGTGTGGAAGGCAGAGCGGGAAACACCACAAAAATAGAAATAAGAAGAGACAAATAGGATTTCAAGTATTACTGGTAGAAAGAGGCCAAAAGCTGAAAGGAAAGGCATAAAGGACAAAGTCCAAGACACAGGCTGGAGTAGAGTTGTAAAGGAGACGGGAGATAAAAGAAGACACTAACTTAATTTTTTGTGAGAGGGAGGTATTGCTGTGTGTTGTCTGCAAAAAGGGTAAGCTGGTCCAGCCTCTAACCCTACTGAGACCCCCCTCCCCCCAAAGTAGCTGCTTACTGTCATCTGAAAATAAGTATCCTGATATTCTACTTCGACTGACGAAGCATTTGTAGAATTAGCTTTCTAAAATTGTCTCCAGTAAACACTGCGCAACATGAGAAAAAAAATCTTGACTCACACAAATATAAAATGTAGTGACTAAAAGCTAGGCGACCTGGGATCAAGAAGTTACAAAAGGTTCATTTATAAGACTTCTGGATGTCTGGCCACTTTTTGTTAATAGCAGCTTCCAAACAAAACTCTCATTGACTTCAAATGGAGCAGGAACAGACCCAAAGATAGCAAATGAACTAGTAATTCAATATGTGGTCTGTAAAACACACTGGGCCACCTTACACTGTGGCATTTGATATTGATCTCAGCTTGGAAGCTACACAGCTATACATTTTTTACACGACTATCCAGCTCCTACAAAACTGATGCTAACTCAAAATATCCAGAAGTATCAGGTAAGTACCAAATAAACCAATTACATACTTGGCTTCTTTTACCTAAACAAACACTGGGGTTTTTGCGGCTAACAAACATATTACACTCAAAATTATTTTCTTGTTTGGTACAACACAGTATGTGCTTTAATAAGCCTGCTAATTGTTTTTAATGAATGGGAAAAAAACTCAGCCTATGCATGTATCGTACATAAGTATGTGAGGAGAGCCTTTACTAAGTGGTCTTCACCAGGGCTACCGCTGTGCCTAAAGCAAGCACAGAGTTCAGGACCTGGCTGAATTTTCATCTAGATTTGTTAAATAAGGCAAATAACAACACGAATGCCTGTAATGCAGAACTAGTCCTGGCTCTCCAATTATGTCATTTGGTCTGCTCCTTGGCTGCTTTCTGTCATGTGTAGTATGTTTTCTGCTGTACAAGAGGCACATAAACCACCTCTAAGATTTTTCCATCCCTTTTTGTCTGGTGTAAACAAATACGAAGCTATAAGGCACTGGAGAATCCACATCCTTTAGTCTGGACAAGTAAAACTGCACATACAGCATACAAATAAATGCATGGAGAAAGAAAAACAGGAGATGGGGCTGTGGTTCAAAGTCAGTGGTGCCGTGTGTTTGGGATAACTGTGCTAGTCAGCGGTAACGACACCTTGAGTGTTAGTTGGGCTGCTCATCCCAAAACGTTCCAGAAGAAGCTTACCAAATGGGCACGAGTTTTGTTTATGCCACAGATTGGTATGTTTTCTTAAAATTTCTATTTGAGTTTGTACTCAGCTTTTGCTATTTGAATTATAGTAGTTTTCTGGGAAGCAGAAGTGTTATTGGCATCAATACAGCCTGGAAAAACTACTGTTTAGTAGAAAACAGCTTACAATATTCTCCCATTGCAGTTTACTAGTTAAATACTGTCTTATAGCCATGACACGATATATTATTACATCTTCTATGTACAGCAAAGTAAAAGCATAGCACATATTAATTGGAGAGCAAATTCATTAATAGTATAAAAGTAACAATCAATGAGAATTGATTAGCATGCTGCTGTTCATCTGGAAACCCCTTTTGATTTTCCAAGAACATACCCAATAAAAAAAAAAAAAGCTCCTTAGAAGAGCACGTTAATATTTAATTGCTGTACTTTTAAGCAAAACGTTCACCAAATACTGCAAAAAGTGGATTTTCAGTCATAAATTAAGTGCGCAAATTGCCATTATGGCTACATTCAAAAGAATAAAGGACAACATTCATTCTCGCTGCAGAGAAAATTAAGTCTCTTAAGTGTTGCTCTTTGCCACAAAGTACTTCCTATCTATGTGGTATATTTTATTTCCCTTTTTGGCAACGACTGCGCTCCTTTGAAGGCATCCTGACAAGCCTTCAGAGCTTACAATTAACATACCAGCTTTGTTTTGGTCAGTTTAGTACAGTATCCAAATCAGGTTTCTCGAAAATGTCCGTAACCTGCCCATTGTCGAGTGGGCAGGATGGCGGGAGGGCAGCGTGACACACGCACCCTGCCTGCGATGGGAGACCAACCCAGGGCCCTTTGCCACAGCCGCTGCAGCACCGAGGCACCGCTGGCCTTCACGACGGACTCCGGAAGCTTTCACTAAGTGAAAGTCAGTTTTTATTTAATGCTGCTCGCACGACTTTTCAAAATGCCTATTGCAAACCATTTGCCAAAACAGCTGCTTCGTGATAAACTTCCAGACCGTGATCTCAGAGGTTCCAAGCCAAAGCCGGTCAGCAAAACCTAGTGCCCCAAAAGGACGCAAACACGCAACAGCAAACACCTGCAACCCCCCTGCTCCCCTGAGGGGCGCTGCGCAATGCAGGTGTGATCCCCTCGCTAGGCACTGCTCTGGACCTTTGTGGGTTCAACCCCTACACGGGGGTGAGAGTTTAGCAAGGAATGCAGGCCTGCCACTACGCAATGGCTTTTAATGTGTGATTTGAAGCCCTCCTGTTGAACCTACCTTCTAAACTGCAGCAACTATAGAGGAAAACAAACAAGATCTATGAAACCACAAGATTGCCTGTAACGTGAATACAGACATTTTTAAGTAGGTAATTTATCTGGAAAATGGTTGATGTCTTTTTGGACCCATACAGGAGCTTTACGGTGACCACGGTCATATGAAAGTGGCTCCACAATAGTCGAAAAGCATGCTAAAAAGGTTAGGGAAAGGAGCGATTGCCAGACACAGCCTAAAGCCCTAGCTTTCCAGAGCTACATTGTTAGCTTTTCAAATTCAATATTAACTCCAATAGCCAGCTTGCAGAACAGACTAATGAACAGCGCGCTTCTGCTGTAAAATGAAAATTCCCCCAAAGTTTGTCTTCGTTTAAGGAGAAAGGGAAAAGCGTTCAGACGTGTGAAAGTATTATTTCTCCCATTCTTCTTGAATAGAAAAACCATGTAATTTGATTGTAAAACCATGCGTATGGGCTGAAAACTTCAAATCAGGCCAGAGACAAACGTTATGATTTGGATATAAACTGAATATTGGTATTTATAATTGAAATGAGGACATAACCTTAACTTGTGTCACAGGGAGAAACACTGTAATGAAAAACTTTTATGGGGCAGTAACTAATTTTGTGTTATACGTGCTCTTTAAAGTTCCCATAGCAATATAAAAGTTTTATTAGGCTGGATGTTATCAACGTATGCATTTATAAGCACCCGTATTATGCAGTGCAAGCTGTTCTCATCATCCTGAGGTCTTTTGTAAGAAGCGGCTCGCTAATGGGACTGGCTGGTCCCGCTTATTTTGTTACACCTGCCACCGGAGAGATAAGCCGGTGCTGTCGAACGCGCACCCTACCTAACATGGGGGGAAAAATATAAATATATATATATATATATATATGCATACCGTTCACTGATGCCAGGCAAAAGTAATCCCAGCTCCCCAAACTCCCGATCCAGCCGCCCGGGCCGGTGGCAGCGCGGCGCCGGGGC
>VZTV01102735.1:0-67594 GCA_013400875.1 Anhinga rufa | reverse complement strand
CAACCCAAACCATTCTGTGATTAACAACATCTAAGTGTTGTCTCTTCTGACAAGAGGAACATAGGTAGCCATGCATCAGCACCAGCATTAGACATTCTTCTGGGACGTGTTGTATCTGTCAGCCTTCTGGGGTTCTCCTGCTTCTTGGAGGATGTGTTGTCATTTTGAGTTGGTTTTCCTATTAGGGTTTATCCATGTTTATTGTGGCAAAGTTAGCTTGGACAGGAAAGTACAGGATTGCTTTTGCATATGGAAAAGGTGTGACTTTTATTTGAACTCTGTCTCCTGTGAGATGCATAACAGTAGGATTTGAGTACTGTATACCTTTTGTGGCTAGTTGCCAGACAGGGATTGACCAGCAGGGATGAAAGGAGCTGTAGCCTTAGAATAAAATTGCTTCTGCGTCAGCTGGTGCATTTATGAGGCTGCCAGAAACTTTCTTTTCTGTTTGGAGCTCTGTATGTATAAGCTTGTCAATAGTTGCCAAGGATATTGTCTCTTTTTATCATCTAAAGCAGTAGTGTGGCCAGGAAGACAGTAGTGATACCAGTTCTGGAGATTTCATTGCACATCTTGATGTCTTCCTTGGAAGATCCAGTAAATGGAGTTACCTGAAGGTAGAAGGTTCATCTTTCCGTTTGAATACAGGGTTCTGTTTCTCACGCTTTCAAATGAACTGCTGATGAAAAAGGACTCTAAAACTGGAAGGCAAACGAAAAGACCAACCCAAACTTAAGTCTTCAAAGATATTCTCATAATCTTGGAGACCTCGGTTGTAATGTTAAGTAGGGTTGAAATGCTGTTATAATTGCTGGACCAGAATCTATTTTTATAGACAAGTGGTCTCTGTATTTCAATATTTATTTGTTTTATACTAAGCAGAGGACAAAATCAACGGGAGGGTGCGGGGGTGAGAAGAGGGGGAAGGGAATTATCTTTTTTCAACATAAAATAACAACAGCAACATGTAAGTTGTTATGCAATGATTTCACTAGCATCCACATGATTAACAGCAAAAGTTTTTCCTGGTAATGCATCCAACTAGATTCCTTTTCCCTTGACAGTTTTTCTATCACTGAATTGTTCCTTCATGGGATTTTTCAGAGGGTTTCTGAATTGCATGGCGTTTGTTAGGAAAAAATAGAGAAACCTGAGCTGCCGTTGCCTTTGGTTAAATTCAGATCTGTATCCAAACTGGTGGCATTTTCAGATCTTAATGATCTGCTTAACTCTGCCTAGAGCCAGACCTAGCCGTGAGTTGTATTTAAGTTCAGATTTTCTTTGGTCAAGAGCATATCTGTGAGCTGTGATTCAGGCTTTAGTTTTAAAGTAAATGTTAAGTTAAATAATTTTTTTTTCAGAGTCAGGAACCTACAGAAAATTAATACCAAAGGGATCTGTGGATAACTGTCTCTCTTTTGATACGCTGCCTACAGCTAAAATAAAACTAGTTACGAAGGGCCCCACCCCTGCAATAACTTAAGGCACCGTTTAGAGCTAACGTGTGTGCTCACACACAGACTATGGGAGCTAGAAACAATTCCAAAGCGTGCGTGCGTGCATGCTTAACCACTCTGGCTTTCCCAAGTGAAAGCGAAAACTCTTGTGAAGAAATTTAGAGGCTGAAGGGGTTAAATGAAATACAACTCTCCTTTTCCTGTGCAGTAAGGATTAGTAACCAAACAGAAGCTGGAGAGAAGAGTGCTTAAGAGCCACTGTTTGAACCAGAAGATAGAAAAGTGGTTTCTGGAGCTTGGCTGCAGAGTGGTGTAAGTGTCTCCAACTCTTGCGCTCACCTTTCACAGGTACACGCAGAAGGTAAGAGTTGACTTTGTGTTCTGGGATATCTCCTGATCCCTCTACCTGGATATCTATTTTCTATTAGTCTTTTCAGTGCTGTTTGTGCTTTTAAAACTAGTTTTTATTTCCTACCATTTTTTTCTTTCAGTTAAAAGAGTACAGGGAAGAGGAGAGACCAGAGTCCTTATGACTGCAAATTTTTTTTTCCTAGAAGGGAGGGAAGAAGACACTGTGTGTATTTGGTGAACATTAATCCCTTTCACTTGTAGTTAATTACACAGAGACTTAATGTAATCAAAACTGCTGTTCCTGATGTTGTGGTTGGGGTGGGCAGGGGAGTGGAGGGAGAAGGTACCAGTTTGATAGAATGCTGGACGAGTCTGCTGGGTCAGACATATGTGCTTTGCCAGAAAGAACACAGAAAGCAAGACAAATATAGCAGGGATATTGACTGGAGAAACATACATTTTGCTTGTAGGAATAAAAGCCTGCCTAGGTGCTAAGTCTCTTGTACCCCCTAACTCTCACCCCTGGAGTGCTCAGCTGCTTCTGTTCATGTGCTAGCAGGTGCTGAGGGGAGGGAGTGTCTCCTAATCAGTCTTGCATTACTTTCAGCTGTGTGAGACAGGATCTGTTCTGGAGGCTCTCCCCAGCCAAATGGACCTGTTTGTGAGCAGGGAGGTTTGCAGGACTGGATCTCCCATCCTTGAAGAAGTCTGGTGGGTGAGGCAGGCCAGGAAGGCAGGATCAGGGACCTGTCCTGGCATGGAGATGGTAATGGGCTGGTAGCAATGTGGCGGGGTGGTGGATTTGCCTGATGTCCTGGTGTTCCTTGTGGTTGGTGGAGGTAGAGGAGCAGTTGATTTAAAAACTGAGTTTCAAAGCTTTGACAAAGGTAATGTCAGTCTTGAATGGAGTTCCTAGGGCTAGGAAGAATAAGTGTTAGTACAGGAGCTTAGGGAGATGGGCTCTTTCTTTAGGTCTGTCTTTAAAGACCCTAAAGAGGGTTTGTAAATGCTTTTGTTTATTACTTTTGGAAGTGTCTTCACGACACTTGGAGTTTGTTTTATCCCTCTGCATCACACTTATAAGGGCCCTTCAACAGCTTCTCTG
This sequence comes from Anhinga rufa, assembly GCA_013400875.1. Taxonomy (NCBI): domain Eukaryota; kingdom Metazoa; phylum Chordata; class Aves; order Suliformes; family Anhingidae; genus Anhinga; species Anhinga rufa. The sequence continues at coordinate 64,681 of VZTV01102735.1, read as the reverse complement.
TAAGCTGGCTTGGCACTTAAATGTTTCTCTGCTGGCTTCTTAGAGTACCACCCTCTGTAATGCCAGAGCATTTTCCAGACTCTGTAGGTAGAGCAGCCATGCAAAACTGCTCTTTCTGAGGTGCAGTGTGAGCTGACGTGCTGTGCAGACACGTGTGTGTTGGACAACCTCATTCTGGTATTTCAGGACAAATGCTCTGCTGTTACAGGGAGCAAAGGGAGGTGTTTGTGATGTGAAACAAAGGTAGGTAGGACCATGTATCTTTGGCATGGCCCTAGCTTAAAGCAATATTTGTAAATGTTAGTAAATGGCAAGATGAATAAAATGCAAAAAAAAAAACCCAAACCCAACACCATAGAGCAAATTTGCTGTCTCTGGAAGTTTTGCCTTTAGTGTATTTTCCTGTCTAGTGTGAGAAAATGGAGACTTCTTTTTCAAGCATGTTATCAAGTTCTCACACACTGAGGAACATCCTGACACCTCTGAGGTGTTTGTTTTTAAAATATTTTGCTTCATGAGTGTAAATGCTTGATGGCTTCACAGAAATGCTGGGGTTGGGGTAGTAACTGTATCATTTGCATATTCCAAATCTGCCTACTAGTAAACAGTCCACTCTGTAGCATTTGAGAAAAGGTGTATGACAAATTATTTGAGGTGATTTTCAAGCAAGGGTGTAGGTTTGTGTTTGCTGGTCTCTGTGTGTGTGTGTGTGTGTGTATATATATAAATATAGTGTTAGGTATAAAACAAATTGTCTTAATTTTAAGGGGAAAGTAGTAATCATCGTGGTACTTTAATGCTCTAGAGAAGTTAGAGAATTGGTGATCTCAAATGTTGCTGTTCAGTAAGCGCAGTACTTTTTGATGCAGATCCCACATTTCTGGCTTTGGGTGGGTTGGGCTCGCTCTCGGATCCAACCCAACTACTTACTAGCTTGGTAAAAGAGAATGCCGGTAGAACTCATCTAATCTAGTTGCTTAAGGGATTGCTTCCCTCACAAATTAGGCACCAAGATTCAGATGGAGTCTGTCTGAGTGGCTGTGCCCTAACTTGCTGAAAGGGCTTAGGAAAAGGGAAAGGAGTATGTTGTTGCAACTCGTTTTCCTGGTGGTACTTGAGTTTGAGTTAAAAGAGCAAATTTTATGCTGAAGAAACACAGATGTTTTGTTAAAATGGGGAACCTGGGGGGGGAAAAACCCTCTGATCTTGATTGAGGGCACCTTCTTCTGAGTACAATCTAAATAAGGCAAAATACTGTTCTGTGCCTCAGAATGGGTAGGGCTTAGGCTGCCAGAAAGAAGGCTTTCCTTTTGTCCAGAGTGGGGGCTTTAAATGTTAATAAAACATTAACTGTTTTATTAGATAGTGTATGTACCTTGTGACTCATCAACACACAGCAAATAAATAGCTTTTTTAGAAGAGGATGAGAGCTGTTGTCCTGTATAAGAACAGCACCTAGAATATATAGGATGCAATTCCAATAGTCCTCATGATTTGTGTTATAGGCTCATCATTAGCTGAGCGAAGGGGCAAATGTTTTCCTAGTGGTATGTCGATGCTCAGTGAAATACAGAGGAAATAAGTTGCTTTGCTCTTAGGTCTTAGGTGGGAAGGATTATACAGAACTGATGCTAAACCCCTCAGTGTACCTAGCATAGCTACTGAGCCTAGACAGCGATGGGCGACTGCTGTGATCTGGTGCCATCATTTGCAGTTATGCCCACCGTGTGATGGACTTGTCAAAAGAACTTTATTTCACTGGGAATGATACTCTGCTGGATACAGTTTCACTGTCTCATTTTTTAACTCTCTTGGATCTGAAATGTGATTTGTGGTCCAGTCTTGTCTTAGATGATGAATAATAATGGTTACTTGATGTTTGAGAAGGGACTGTAATATAAAGGGATTTGAGTGGGTACCTACTCATGCACAGTCTATGTACAAACTGCTTGTTTATGCTTTCTCACACAGTAACAAGCTCGCCTTCTTGACGTGCGGTCATGATGTATAGAAAACAAGTGCCATCCACGGATTGTTTATTTCTCTGCCTAGCCCTTAAAGCAGTAATTGGAGGCTCTGGTTTGGGCATCTGTGGGAGAAACCAGCTTCAGAGCAAAGAACCAATTTATTTTTAGATCACACTGTTGTCATTTTGCTGTGATCACGCAGTTGAGCATGTGCTTCCTTTTGAGATCTCTCCAGGCACTGCAGTGTGATCGCACCTTCCTAAGATCATTTGTTATGAAGTTAATTTTTAGTGACACATGAAAGATGCTAGGGCCAGTATCCTTAGAGACTGCAGCCCTAATTCCACCAGCACACATTCTGCCTCCTAAGTTTGTTAGTCAAAAGGCTGTTTTGTTTTGGTTTTTTTTTCCTTTTAATTTCTTTCAGTTGTCCTCATGTTAGTCATCTTTCCCTTGCAGAGTAATGTGAGCAAGGCCACTGACTTTTCTGGGGGAATTCCTGCTTCATGCCACTGAAGGTATGTCTGCATCACAGTCAGTAAGCGTGATTCCTTATGGAAGAGATGTACCCATACAAGCGTGGCATGCTTGGCATGTTTGCAGATATATATATATGTGTGTGTATATATATATAGTTAAAACTGAATTAGCTTTAAAAAAAAAAAGTATCTTGGGTTCCAGAAACAATGTAGAGGCAGCAGCAATCAAAACCCACATGAGGTTCAGGGTAAATAATCTCATGTTTTCTGATCGATGTTATTACTCCCCAGGCAAATTTATTTAAAGGTAACACAGGTGTTCCCTCTGTATACTACAAGCACACTGCTGAATGTAGTGCTAACATCCTCTTAGTGAACAGAGATGTAGATCTTGCAGAGAGAGGCAGAAAACAATTTGCATTGTTTTAAAGTGTCCTTTTGAGATAACACTGATTTTTTTAATTTGTATTTTTTAACCCCTTGGACAGCACAGAAAATTGCCATACTTCTATTTACAATAGAATTATGTTAAATAAAATTGGAAGTAATTTTCCAGCATTTAAATCCTTTATTTTCCTAAAGAGTTCTCCAAAATTTTAATTAGAAGGCATTAGTCTCAGCTGGCTAACATGTTTGTAAACAGCAGCAGTGCTCAGTGTCGGGTAATAGTTCAGATCAGGTTAAATAACTCATGTAAGTGAAGCTTAAGCTGTGACAGGGCAGTAGTAAATGTAAAAGGTTGTTAGCCATTCCTCTTCAGTTACGTTAGTGTTCAAGATATTATATCCTTGTCACGTATTTTCCATAGGCAGTGTGTGGCTTCTTGTTGTAATGTTAACTGTCTAAATTAGTCTGTGTGCACTTGTCATTATCCCTACATGCTCCCAGATTTAATTAACAGCTAAGCACACTGAGACTACCAAAATAGAAGGCAGAATCCTATCTTTACTCCTTATAATAAATCTCTAGCTGCAAACCTAATAGTGGAAAGCTGGTTGCAGAAAATTGAATCTCGGCTGATATTACTAGGTAGAAAGTTGTCCTTATGAAATAATGTATTAGCTCCTGTAAAGGGCTGGCATAGTGACCACATTTACTTGGAAGATGCTGCTTCACTAGCCTTAAACCTTAGATACTTCATTGTGGATTTTGGAGAGTGTGAAAGAAGCAGTTCTGCCTGAGCTGGGAGGGACCCGCAAGGAGCATCGAGCCCAGCCCCTGTCCCCGCACAGACAGCCCCAATTTCACACCCTGGCTCTGAGGGCATTCTCCAAGCGCTGCTTGAACATCGCCAGGCTGGGTGCCGTGCCTGCCTCCCTGGGGAGCCTGTGCCAGCGCCCCACCACCCTCTGCGGGAAGAGCCTTTCCCTGATACCCAGCCTAACCCTCCCCTGGCACATCTCCCTGCCATCCCCTGGGTCCTGTCGCTGGTCACCAGAGAGAAGAGACCAGCGCCTGCCCCTCCTCCTCCTTCCCGTGTGAGGAAGCTGCAGACCCGATGAGCTCTGCCCTCAGCCTCCTCTGCTCCAGGCTGAACAGACCAAGGGGCTTCAGCCGCTCCTCGTACAGTACCATTAGGGTACAGAGTGAGGCCTTACTACAACATCTGTGCATTTCGCAGTCTGAGATTGCTCTTGGACCTGATTTTTCAGCTACAGCTTTGTGTGATTTTGGTATTCAGATTAAGACTGTATAACAGAGGCTGCTGTAGCTTCCCTAGGTGTTGGTGAACTTGGCATTGCTCTAGAAGTCCTCTGTAAAAACATTGTCAGTCTGAGTCAGCCACAGTAAACGATGGCCCGGTGCAGATTTATGTGCCTGTTATGAATCGGGCTGAAGGCTGAGATGAAGCCTCTTGATAGAGCAGTCTAGAAGATGCTTATATGTTACCAGCCAGCTGGTGCTCTGCTGCTGTGCTCATTAGTAAGTTTTTGTAACGTTTTTTTTTATTTAACAAGGTGAATTTTAAAGTTATGATGGCTGAAAGTTTATCTTTCATAATATGCCTGAAAGTATATCTTAGCAGGATCACTTTCTTGATGTTTCTTCAACTCCTAGCATGTATTTAGAGTGAATTAATAAATCTGGATACCAATGGTAAAGATATCCCCATAAAAATTTTACTGGGACAACTTGTGTCTTGTCTTTCTTCATTCTCTCTTTTTTCCCCACTAAGACCTTTCAACCAGTCTTGTATTTAAACACGTGTTTATAAACATTTGTCTGTTGCTTTGTATATAAACTGCTCTTTATGAGTGTGGCTCACTGCGTGGTCAAGGCAAGGGAAATTCGGCATCCTCCCACTTTAACAGGCACGTGTGCATTAATTGGCTTACCTGCCCTAGCCCAAAGGACGTCAGGGCAGGATTTTGTTTGGAAAAATGTCAAACAAAAGATGGTTTACTGTAGTGAAGGAAGAAAAGAGGCACATTAAGAAGTCTCTTGAATGTGATATCCTCTGCCTTAAGGGATGATTGGTTTCTTGGTTCCTCTGGGCTGTGTGATGTGGTCCTCATGCTCTCCCAACTCTGCTCCCAGCCTAAGTAAAAGGAGCTTTTGCCCTACCCTTGATCCCCGCTCCACTGAGCCTCTGTCTTTTCCTGCCTTCATCTCATCTTTTTGCTTTATGAGTATATTTTCCCTTTTTAACTCTTCCACCAAAAACTTAAAAGGTGCTTCTCAGTAGACAAGGCAAACAAAAGCAAGCTGGAACCAAGATACACTGGATGTTTAGAGAGCAAAGCAAGAATTGTAATGTCTTTAGAAAATGTAACGAGTCTAAAAGCTAAAAGACTTTGAGTTGATGGCTAAAAAAAATTTATGCCAGTGGGTAATTGGGCAACATATCATCATCCTTTGACTTCCCACCTCCTTCAATCAAACTTCTAAAAATATAACAACTAACTGAGATATGATCTGTTAAAGGGGGATGGAGTTGGGAGTGGAGGAAAGGGAAGAAAATTCTGAAAAGCCACTGTGATCCCGCTACTTGTGCCAACTTCTGCTTTAGTGCTGGACGTGCTCAACTTTACAATAAGCATTTCTACCTATATTGCAACAGGCAAACATTTATTGCAGGGGTGGCCAACCTGTGGCTCACAAGCTGTGCAAAGGCAGCTTCTGTGTCAGGGCTACCTCAGATGGGAATAATGGATCTATATTGGGTGATTCAAACCTTCAGCTGGGAGATGACGTGAGCTTTAAGGACCTGCTGAAGCAAGTATTGCTGGGTGGCTTTGCCACTTACCTGCATGCCCAGCTAAATCTTATCTGGCAATAGAAAAGTGGGAACCCTGAAGGGGTCTTTTTATCTTCTGCCTATGACCTGACCCACATCTGTGCCTATGTGTCTTTGGCCAAATGATAATTAAGAAATGTGGTCACAGGCAAAAGGCTGTCTTATGTGCTAAACAGAGAAGAACCACGTAGCACTGGCTGTCTAATTATTTTTCAAAAAGACTAGAGAAAAGCCCAGACCGATAAATCCGTGAGCAATGGAACTCATGAAACCTGTTTTATTCTGACTTCATGATCTGATTCTGTAGTGTCTAAACAGCTTAAGCTCTTGTTTAAGCAAGGCTGAGTTATTCATAACATCTCTTTCAAGTTTGGATTCCCTCCTGTTGAAAAGAAAAAGTCATAATCTAAATGGGTTAGAAGTCCAATAGGTCTCTTCATTCCGGCCTGGTATCTTTTCCTTCAAACAAAAGTTAACTTTATGCTTTTGAAACCCTGAAATTAGCCAGCTGATTCAAAGTTATTTTTACATATATATACAGCCTACATAGGTCTTGCTTTCCTAGGAACGTGGATGCTGAGAAGTTATTTGGAAAAGAGGCCAGGTTTAAGTAAGCAATCTTGAGCCTTGTTTGTGTATTGGAAGGCAGGAGTTGCACACACAAAGTAAACGTAGGAATCATTAAAACTACCCTTGATTCTGAAACATACTCCTGGTCTTAATGAAGATTGGACTGATCTTGCTAAGCTCGCCTGACCCTGGATAAGAATTTGTAATTAAATAAAATATTTTTACAGCAGTTCACTGCTGGCTCCACTACAGAGAAATCTCCAAGACTGCCCATCTGTCTTCTCTAAACCTTCTATTTGTTAAGGCAAAAGCTGCTTTCCTGAGTGAGTTCAGCGTTAAGCCCTGAAATAAGGACGCTTAATCCCACTTTCCAGTTGTAGTGGAGTTCCTGTATTCTGTCTAGAGTTATGAAATTCCAGCCATCTCCTTTGTGGCCCTGTGGCTCTCCTGTCCACAGGAGAAGTGCTGTGGAGGCAGTTCAGAAAGGGCACCAGAACATCCTTTCAGAAGTTTCTGATATTTCCACAAAATGTGATTTGTTCCATACTGTTTTGGCATAGAAGTAAGGGTCCTGAGCTGCTAAAGTCAGATTCAAGTTTGAGCTTCTCCAGTGTTCAGAGGAGCTTGGGTCAGCATCTCTTAAAGGAAACAGCTTTGTAGTTTGGGTCTGGACTGACTCTTTTCAACAAAGCTTACAGATGGCTGGAACCAGTTACCACTTCAACCCTTTTATTCATCTAACCTGCGCAGTTAATGCCAGATGTGGTTGGCTAGGCAATCTAAATATCTTCTGGTGTATGGAACGGAGGTTTCAGCTGGGCATACCCAGTGCCCAGTTCTGGCTAGAGATTCTGGTTGTTCCTTACTTGTTGTGAACTGATTCTCACAATCCCTCTTGCTGAGATAACTTTGCATTTTAGCACTATGGCAGGAATTCCCCCATGTGAGCTTTCCAGCAGCTGTTCCATATCTTGAGCATAAAGTCACCATTTCCCCTCAGGCCTTGCTGCTGTTTTGGGGTGTGGAGATGCTGTTCTAGCACCCAGTGGGAAAAGGGAGCTGTGGAGGGTCGAAGAGAATTGAAGAAGGGCAGGAGGCACAGGGAGCAGCAGCTGTTGTTGTTACAAGTGAAAACACTGCAAAACACTGTCCTGTTCATTCCTTCCCCCATGTATCCAGCCTTTGGTGAGCAGAACAGAAATACACAAACAGAATAAACATATGCTGCTGTATCCCAGGTCCTACAAGGAGGGAAAGAGCTGTTAAATCTGGAAACAGAACTTGACCTTCTTTCCAAGGTTTCAGACAGATTCCCATCTGTGTTGTTTCTGGTTGAAAGTAAGGCAAAAGGGATCAATGCTGAATGCTACGTCTGAGGAAGCTTTTAAAATAACAAGTTTGTTGAAGCTCAGAGAATCGGACGCAAGATTTGTTTTGCAGTGAGGGATTTAATAGGATATAGAAGGCCCTGTTCTTCCTTCTGACCATTCTTCCTGGAATCTGTTGACTAGTTTAATAGGGCTGGATGGTCTAAACTTTTAAATGCTAAATTTTGGACATATGACGGCAATTCCCATGCAAGTGCAGTGGCACAAAAATACAAGCAAGCACCAGAGCTGTGACCTCTTGTTGCTTTGATGCAGGAGATAGTCCCAAACATCGAGTGCTCTCTCTTGTCTCCTCACAGAATCTTTTTATCCTATCTTGCTAAAACCCCCCAAGATACTAACTATTTGTAGAGTGGGAGCACTGCTAGCCCTGGTGAACTGCTTCTTTAGCCTCTTCTCCGGGAGCCTCATGTAGTTTGGGCACAGCTCCCTGTCTGCCTCTTGGCTCAGATGCCAGAAGGAGCTGAGCAGGCAGTCTATTAGCAGCAGAGCAAGGTTGCTGGAGCAAGGGATGTGATATCCAGAGTCATCCCTGTGAACCTGAGAGGTGCCTGGAATTTAAGATGTGAGTGAGGAATGCTAGGGAAGAGATTTTTTTTTTTTGTTCCTCTGGGCAGTAGGAAGAGGAGCTGATCAATCTCAGAGATTTACCTCTGACACCAACACTATTCCAGGAAGATGCTGTTCTCACAGTGCCCTTTGCTAGTGGTGTGAGGATGTTATAAGCTGCTTTGGGAAAGCTTTGCTGTTTGCATGCATGGAACTCGTAGCAGAAGGGTCTCTCCTGGCTGTTCTTCCCCTCTGAAAGGATTTGGCAGTTGGATAGGGTTGTGACACTGATCTAGCCTATGTTTTGCCTGTTGGCCTCTACAGCAGAGAGAGTGTACTTGACCTGTTGTGGAAGGCATCTCCAGGTTGTTTTTTCCTTTACTTGAATGGGAAGAGTAGTAGTAGCATGTGTGGTTGATAGAGGGTATGTAGTCTTCCCTCAGTTTCTTAAGAAGGGCTAATCCAAAATCAATGAAAGTCTAGTCATATAAAAAGCTCCTATAGCTTCATTTTCTTATTAATCGTATGATTAGCATTCAGTATATAGGGAGAGAAGCTTATCAGTACTTGTTTTCCAATTACACTTGCCCTGTGCATTGCTATTTTGCACACAGAATTCGGTGCAACTGTATTTTCAGCACTTCAGTAGTTTACATCTGAAAGGAAAACCGTTAAAGAGCAAGCTTTTTATCCCCAGCATTGTGAATGTTGGGAGTGTCAAAATCCATGGTATATATGGACTTACAGAGTTGTAACGAGATGTGATTCAGTGAGGCCTAGCACTATGAGAAGAATGGTTGCCTATCATAAAGTAACTTGAAATGTGCAAATGCTAGATCAAGCAGGTTTCATTTTGGGTATATTTTGTTTCTGGTTTGATAATCTCACGTAACAATGATTTTATACCAATATTATCATTGCTAATGGTGATATATGTTCTATATTTTATTTGGATTTAATAGGCCAGGCTAATGGAGCTTTATATGAAGTTTTAGTATTAAAATAGACATTGTTACAATGACTGGCGAGATAAACGTTTCTTCGTTGATGCTTTTATGCACCGTGAAAGGAAGGTTTCTCCATCTTTCCTTTCCCAAGTCAGAAAGAAGCTTAGACTAAGATAAAACTATGCTAGGACTATCTAATCCATCTCTTCTTTCTGGGCTCAATCAACTGGTCATGAGGTCATAAGAAAATGGTCATAAGAAACAAGAGGAAGGATGAAGTAGCAACAGACAGTGCACCAGTGAAGTCTTTTGGTCCCAAATGTGCATAATGCCCCAATTTTTAGGAACTGTTTATCCTGCTGTAAGCTGCCTTACCAATCTGTGTGGCCTGATCTCCTTTCTAGCTCTGCAGAAGGGATGTAACTACAGATGGTTGAATCTAGCTATAGCTGTATGAACTGTAGGATTTTAAACGAGCAAGGTCACACAGAGACAGACATGAAGCTTCACCAAGCCACACAGGATGAATATACGGTACAGAAATGTTAACTGTGGAATTTCTTACCTTGGGTTGGTTGAAGTCATTGCAATCTTCAAGTATTTTTATTGTGTGTATATATAAAAGGGTGGGAGAGCAGACATGTAACAGCATGCATCTTCTACTGTGCCTGGGGACGGTGTTCTCACAATACCAGAGGAAAGTTCAGGGAAATACTTGCACTCAGTAATTACATTCTGGCTTTCTGCGCAGGGTAATTTCAGTCTTTGCAGTTGCCTTCATCTATCCAGGGAGTGTAATGATAAAACTACACTACTACTCCTTTTCTCACCTTGATTTTAGTTCCACCTCCATTTTTACTGTATAGTATCTTAGCTTTTCCACCATACAAGCAGCAAAGAAGCAATTCTGATCAATAATCTTTCTGTTCCCACAGGCAGAGATGAAGAACTTATTCCTTCTGCTAATGCTAGCAATGACCCCACCTTCTGCATTTTCAGTAAGTAAAAGCTCTTCTGAACGCTGTTACGGGAAATTAAGGATACTTCTGTTAAGGACTGTCAACATCTGTAACTCAAGTATTTTGCAGAAAGTATTCCTGAAAGGGCTAATGGGTTCAAGTCATCAGGCCTACTGTGGTATATGTTATGAAAAGTCTAACATGGCAATTAAATAACAAAATTCTGGTAGTGCCTTTGGCTCTAGGGGTGCTATCTGCAAAGCCGTAATTGCTATCTCCTGCTTCGAAGCTACAGAGAGTTGTCACTTGGAGTAAAAAGAATGAATCTTTGGTTAGGTGGTTTTTCTCTTGTCTTTGGTCTTAGTGCTCTAAGCCATGTGGTTTAGCTGTACTGGGAGAAGTAATCTTTATGTTAAGCCAATTTGATATTATCAGAAAAAGAACACAGCTGGGATTCCTCTTCCTTTCTGAGAGAGAAGCAGGATCTTTCTGAAGTAAATGCAGCTAGAGAACAGTTTCTGTGAGTTTAACTTCAATTATATTAATGAGTTGGACATCTGAGGTAAAAGGTGACCTGCTGAGTAGAGTGGAAGTGTTAGCAAAGGAAGATGTGATATGTTTGTTAGGTGTAAAGGAACAGGGAGGAGGGGGGGAGGAGGTAATTATCACCTGGACTAAGTGTTTTGTGGGAGTAGTGAGGAATTATAAACATGCCATTAAAAATAATGATTCCATAACTTTTAATCTCTAGTTCGATTATGAATTTCTGTTTCCAGATTCAGCATTTGCAAATGCTGAATGCCTTCTTTGAAGATCAGGGCTGAGAGGCCAGAAATGGAGTTTGTTAGTTGTCAGAGATTTCCTGTCTTACAGATGGAAATATGCTTAAGCGAGATCTTGCCATCTCATATCTAATAGAAGACAGTGCTGTATGTTACAAGAACCAGAAACTCAATACACTATATTCAGTTCATCTCTTCACCTGCCTATCTCCAACCTGGTGATTTTTTGGAAGGGAAATGACTGAAACACCCTGCAGCTGTGAAGGTTGGCATTTCTCTGTAGCATTAGACTCTGTCCCCTGTATGCAATCGGTAGCTCCTCTTGAAGGCATGCTGAATGGAGGGAGAAGGTTTTGCCTGGCCACCACTTAATTTCAGTTTCCCTGACGTGCTGGATCTGTCCAAGCCTTGAGGAAGCTGGAAGATCCAGCAGCACTGAGGAACTCTGCTGTGGTAATTCTCCATTTTTTTTCTTTTCTGGGAAGGAAGAGAGAAATGGTGTTGGTTTCATATGGGCCATTCCTTACCAGATGCTAATGCAAGTAGGCTGAACCGTAGCAAGAGACGGTCAGCTTGTGAGAGCTGGAGCTGGCAGGACTGATGGCAACTCAAGTTTGTGCTAGATTGGGCTGTGCGCCAAAAGAGGAGTGGAGCTGCCTGAACTCCCACAGGTGGGACAGCTCTGGAAAAGCAGTGCCTGCATGCCTCTGTTCCACTGCTGCAGGAGTGGTAGCCCTGCTGCTATGAATGCGAATTTTATATGTATGTGGTGGGAGAAAGGAAGGGAAGAAGAGGGCGAGTCTGAAAACCGAGGCAGGGAATACTGCATGGTGGGAAAATAAGTTGGAGAATTGCTTGCTGTTCCATACCATTCTGCACACCTTTAGGTCTTCACCTGAGATGGCAGGGTTACTGAAAAATAACTTTAATCCATGTCACATAGCGTTGAAAAGGTCCCTTCCCTGTGCTGTTCTTTTGTAATTCCCAGTGGCAGAGGTATAAAAGATCATCAGGTGGCACGGTGCATTTCCCCACACTGAAGGAGAAACACTTCCTTTAATGTATACTAGCATATCTCAAAGAAATTGAGGCTCTGTCACTTCAGCTGTGTGTTATGGTTTAACCCCAGCTGGCAACTAAGCCTAAAAGTGAGAAAACTCATGCATTGAGATAAAGACAGTTTAACAAGTAAAGCAAAAGCAAGCAAAGCAAAACAAGGCATTCATTCACTGCTTCCCATGGGCAGGCGGGTGCTCAGCCATCTCCAGGAAAGGAGGGCTCCATCACGCGTAGCGGTTACTTGGGCAGACAAACACTATCACTCCCAATGTCCCCCCCTTCCTTCTTCTCCCCCCAGCTCTATATACCGAGCATGGCATCGCATGGTGTGGGACATCCCTTGGGTCAGTTGGGGTCAGCTGTCCCGGCTGTGTCCCCTCCTGGCCTCTTGTGCACCCCCAGCCTCCTCGCTGGTGGGATGAGGAACGGAAAAGGCCTTGACTGCGTCAGCACTCCTCAGCAATAACTAAAACATCCCTGGGCTATCAACACTATTTCCAGCACAAATTGAAATCATAGCCCCGCACTAGCTACTTTGAAGAAAATTAACTCTATCCCAGCCAAAACCAGCACACTGTGCTAAATATTAGATCCAGAGCAGCCTTGCAGCAGAGTTGTTTCGATTTTGGTGTCAAATGAGCTGGCAGTATAGCAGCACATGGGTAGAAAGGTGGGTCACCTCCAGCTATGCAGTGAATAGTGTACAGCCAGGAAGCAGAGGGTGGTGGTCGGTGAACTAAAACCAGCAGAAAATGCCCAGGCTAGCCTATGCGGGTTTTATTCCAGAATGAACCACTTTACCTCTCGGATCCATCCTGTCCGCTGATGCAAACAATGATTGGACACCTTTTGTCCTAGAAGCAGGAAAGCATGAACTTGCAAACACAGACTGGTAGTGCTAATGGGAGTACAGCTATAAACGTGTGAACTGCAGGCTTGCGCTGCGGGATGGAGATGGGCCTACAGGGATTCAGGTCTGCTTGTGATTAAAGGGTGTAGATTGATGCCTGCTGTTTTTCACCTCTTCTCCTACTTTCAGAGTGGAGTAGCTGAACTTGTTTTTACTTTATTGATTGTTAGGCTAGGGAAAGCAGCAAGCAGAATAAGGGCAGAAATGTTGACAGGGCAGCTATTGCCTGCATTTTCTCTCTACTTGCAGTCTGATAGCGGCCGGTTGATCTGCCAGACATGGCAGGCAGCATTAAGGAGCAAGAGAGGGACTCCTGCTAGTCAAAGCCATTGGCTGGTGAGAATTGCCTGCCCAGTGCTCTATCCTTGGTGGGACCCACTAGACTCTTCTTCCTGTCTTTCCTGCTAGAATACGGAGAGGGTCTTACCATACAGCACCTGTGGTGTCTGTCCCTTTTCACCAGACTTTCAAGGATCTGGAAAAGGAGGTCACCCATTCCTTGTAGCTACTTCATTGTTTGCACTGTGGTAGTACTAGAAACTATAGGTGGACGGTCAGGAGGAGTTGTGTTTAGGGGCTATACAAACAGAAAACAAAGATGTCTCTCCATCTTATACTCTGGCTGATAATGCAGAACTGAGATAGAAGAGTCTAGTGCGATTTCAGGCCATCCTGTCATTGCTTCTAGGAAGCTTGTGAACAGCAGTAATGGAAAATTTGTATTTTTGTCATGATTCCTCCTGTGTTTTTTTAGAATGAAATGATGTAAAACTGCCTGAGCCCTGCCCGTTAGTGCTACTGCTGATAGAACGGTGCTTCTGGTGATATAGAGAAAATAAATTCTGAAGGTTTTCCATGTGAACAACTCTTCTGTTATTGTTGTGTGCACGTATTTGGCATGATTGTGTGTGTATTGTATGCTTTGGAATTGCTTCATGTTTAGTAAACATGACATTCACCAGATTTCTCTCTGGCTCAATTTCTTTATTACAAGTGTGATTTCATGTTGGCAAATTTTTGCATCTGGAATTCCTTCTTTCTAGATTAGAAATGTCTTATCTGCCCATACCGTGGGACTATTTCAAAGAAAAGCTGCTCATCAGGGGAAGAGTTTTATTTAATCTTTTATGATCTGTAGGCATTAGCTGATAGTTAGATCATGTTCAATGCTTGTATTTGCTCCTAGTTTGTACTGCAGGTGTGCTTGAGGCTGGTCTGAGGCTTGGCTGAAAATCATATTCAAATACTTTTCATCTGGACAGTATTGCTTTCTTTGGGTCTGCGTTTCTAGGTTAAAATGCTGGTTTTAATTTCTTCTAAAGAAATTAATATTGTTATTGTTTAAACACTGTTAAGCTATTGACTAAACTTCTAAACCCCTTAACCAGATCTGACAGAAAGGTGCAGAAGGACCTCAAAGTTATGGTCATACAGAAACAGTGAAAATTGCTGCAAGGAGGGAGAAAGCGAAGGAGATTTTATTAACGTTCCTATTGAGCAAAAGGTAGAAAAAGAGCACAAGAATAATTGTACCGGGTAGGGCCAGTTCATTTTGCACTATATCCTATCTCAATATGTCGCAAACACAAGTCTAGAAAAAGCATAAAAAGATTGGTAAGTGAGTACATTTCCCCCAATATCCTTCCAGTCTGCAGTCGCCTGTAGTTGATGAAGCCTTTGAGCTGGAGACATCTCTGCTTCTCTTCCCTGAATTTGGTCAGCATCTCCTTGAAACCATGTAGACTTTTAGCATTACAGCATTTCTAACATGACACCAAGATCCTGCTCTTGAGTGGTAAAGATCAGTTCATATGTAATAATTTTATTTGTTAGGATAGGATTTGTGCTTTCTCCTGTGCATCACTTAAGTTACCTACGTGAAATCTCAACTGCCATTTTAGTGACAAGTCACTTATGCTATATAATGTCCTTCCATAGTTCTTTGCAGTCTGTCTCATCAGCTGCCTTCGTTACTTCTGTGGTTTTGGTGTAACTTATAAATGTGTTGAGCAGTTTAGGTTCCTTACAGAATTCTGCTGTTAATGTCAGTTCTTGCAGTGGATGGAGATTTCACTCCTAGCTTTGTTTTTGTCTTTGGGCCACCTACTCATCATCCATGCAAGGACTTTCCTTCTGGCTGCTTAGCTTCTTTCAAAGCTTTAGGTGAAGGATTTTGTTGAAAGCTTTTTGGAAGTCCGAGTGTATCTGATGTGTTACCCTTGTTGACATGTTTGTGAATCTCTCAAAGAACTGCAGCAGTCTTAGAAGGATTTGCCTTTAAAAAAGCCTTGTTGACTTTTTCCCAAATAGACTGTATTTATGCAGGTGCCTGCTAATTCTGTTCTTTGTTATCATTTCTATTAATTTATCGGTAGACGTCAGTTTTACACTATGTGGGTGTACAGTTCCTCGGGCTCCCCTGGGATCCTTTTGTAAACCGGTGTCAGATTTTCCACTTTCCAATAATTAGATGCCAAAGTGGTTTTAGCTGAGTTGTCTGCTAGCATGTAACGGTTTATTCACTTCAACCTTGAGTTCCTGTTAGGTCCCTTGGATAAACAACTTCTGGTGACTTCATACTGTGTTTTTTGTCCATTTTTCCAAATAAGTTTGGGGTCATAAAGTTTCCTCACAATCCCCCTCTTTGTGGAGTTTTCTGAATGTCCCCAGTTTCTTCCACAAGGATTCCAAGAATTAATTTGACTTCTCTACAATGGCTGCATCTTTTTAGAGAGCTCTTTTTATACCCTAGTCAGCTCCTGGCCACCCAGATTTTCTGGAAGTTTCTGTTTCTGAAAAGTAGCTTATCTGCTCTGCCCACCAGCCGGCAAGCCTCACAGTCCCATGGGGCAGCACGTACCTGGTTCTGCAGTAGGCGAGGCATGCACCATGTCCTGCCCAGCTGACAGGAAAGCAGGGGATGTGGAAGGAGTCGGGTATATGGCGGGACAGCCCATAAAGAGGTAGAAGAGTGAGGAGTGCTGGGGGGAGGTGAACATGGGGAACACGGAAAAGAGTTGGGAACCATGAGCGAGCGGATTAAGTGATGTAGGGAAAACCAGGAGTTTTTTGGGGAGCTGAAGATGTAAGGGAAATGATGGATTTTAGTGGATTTGTTAGAGGGGTATGCTAACAAGCCATGGCTAGGGTGGTAGAGGGGAATGAAAAGAGATACACAGCGAGTGTAAAAACCACAAGCCATTAAAACTAATGAAGCCTTGGGGTTTTTCCTCCTCTTTGCAAAGCAGTATGTCTTAATAAGATACTCTCTTCTTCTGTACCATTTTGTATTTTGCTTCCTGCTGTCACCATCTTGTTCACTTTCATTCTTGTTTTTCTAGTTTTGCTCAAATGCAAGTCTTTGATTGCTTATTCATTATTCATAAAAATGGTACTTGGCATTCTTCACCTTCAAAGCTCTTTGCAAGCCTGCTGTGTCTGAGCCAAGATCAATGGTTAAGATGGAATTATAAAAATGCTTTGCTCATGTGGGTCTGATTCATTTGCTTATTTTTTGTTGCTTTTTCAGCTAATAGCATAGCCAGTTGCAGATAGATTTATCTTGAAAATGCATCTATTGGAATAGTAGCATCTATCTACATTATAAATGTGTGACATAACACTGAGTGTTTTCAGCTCCCTTTCAATTAAGCATGAAAGTTGAATGCCACATGTCTTGCAGGGCTTAGCTATATGGAAACATTATAGGTGATCATCGTTGTAGTACTGGGTAGGTCTTCTGGATATAGAAAGGAGAAGTAAATGGTTCGCGTCCTGAAAAGCACATGGTCTAAGAATACACTCCACGTGGGCTGTTTTTGTCAGGGCTCTGACAGCAGTACTAGTCTTTACTGGCCCTGACTGGCCTCACCCCACCCTGCCCACAGCCCAGGACCCCATTGCAGCCGCCTGGGGCTGTCAGCCCCTGCCCTAGCGATGCTGCAGCAGGGCTGGTCTCCAGCTCCCCACAGCCCTGCCCTGCCATGGGCCCTGATGAGCCAGGCCCACATGTGGTCCTACATCCTGGCCCGGCTTTGGCTGGAGTGCCCGATTCCTGGGTCTAGGGCTGTGCCCCAGCCTGCCCTGCTGCCCCAGGAGAGCCCCATGCTACTGACCCCCAGCCCACAGGGAGCAGCCAGGCCTAGGGGCACCTTGACAGTCTTCTTTTTTCTTTTTTCCCCCTGCCTTACTAATTTATCTCTTCTAAGCAATTAACTTTTCTCCGAGTAATTACAATTCAAACTTAGCAAAGCTGCATTTTTCACTGGAGACTTCTTACATGCCAAGACTTTGGTAATTAAACCATTACAGAATAAACGACTGTGGTGATAACTTTCTTTTGTCAAATGTTTGGTTTTCACCCTTCTTTCATACATGTTTCATCAATGGGGCTACAGTTCTGGGGTGTCAGAAACCGTAAACCCCAGAAAGCAGATATTTATAAAATAAAAGGATGTAGCTTTATTTGAGAAATAAGGAAGGTTGAAGAGAGAGTCTGATTTTTACTATAGTTTTAAGCCGTGGAAATGCTGCATAAAATAAGTGACACCTGGGCACTCAACCTCACATTTCTCTTCATTGTCAGCGATATCTATTTTCAGTGGGTAACAATTGTACAGGCCTTTGTAGTCAACTTCCACTGTCAAGGATTTCCCACCATGTCCTCGGTGTTGGCACCGAGATTTGTATCAGATCTGAATGGAGTCTTGTAACTATGGGATGCAGCTCAAGAAATGGCAGTAAAAACTTTTCAGTGTCCAAAAAGATGCTTCAATTGCAGCTCAATGGACCAAAGCTATGTGACCTGCTGAGCTAAAAGCAAGCACTAGCGTTGTCCAAAACCTCTCAGGCATAACATGGATATCAGTAACCGTGCGCTTTGAGCACCGACTGTTGGAGTGGTGTAACATGATGTTTTGTTGCTGCTTGTCAGTCTGGAAAGGCAGTACAAAGAATCACAGAATAATTCAAGTTGACTACCTCTAGGCCCTCAAAGGTGCCCAAGGAGTAAGAGAAACACGAGGGGTAAGAACTTGGTTTAGGTTGTTTGGACCTGTGACTGCAGACCTTCACTGCTCACTTTGGTCTGTATAGTAAATTGATGTTTGCTTTGATAGCTTGCTTATATTTGAGTTGCAACAAGGCACTAGGAAATTATTCATGCTGAATTGGTAGTCCACGTTTGGTTATATGAACTTGGTGGATCACTGCATGCCTGCAATGCATCTGTCTGAGAAGCACAGTCCTCTTCTCATGCATATTTTCCTATCCATCTCATCAGACTGACTGAGAAGTCTTTGAAGGACCCTTTTTAAAGTGTTCCTACACACTGCCAACATTTTCTGTCTTTCCGAGTCGAGTCCCATTCATAACTCCTCTTCCAGTGCATGTTTCATATACAAAAATAAATATTATATGGTATATATAATGCTATCTAGGGCCTTTTTCCAGAATTCTTTTGTTTGTGTCTGATGCATACTGGAATTGTCTTTAAAGGCAAAGTCTGGAGCTCAAGTGACTCAGAGGCATAGCTTTTTTACTTGCCAGTTATATCAGATACAGTTGGCCTGATAACAGCGGGTGCTGCAACTATATCAGCAATACATCTGTTTAGGAATTGATGAAAGCAATGCAGTATTCATAAAAATGAAATCACTGGCCTCCTAAATTTTTATACCCCAGCAGCCTGTTTACCAATGTGCACTGAGAGCATGTGGTGCTAGGGTCACGTGCATCATCAATATTCCCAGAAGGTATGCATGTCCATTGTCTTACCAGGCAAGAAAACTAGATAGAGCAGTTGGGCGTTAACTGATCGTCCATTCTGGAGTTTTTAGAAGTCAAGTAAGATGGTTGTATGCTTCCTCTGGCTTTTCCTGAAACATGAAAATATATACCTATTGCAGATAAAGGAACTGCATTCTTGTATGTGTGCTAGGCTGAAGCAAACAGGGGAATGGAGCTGCGTGAATT
Source organism: Anhinga rufa (assembly GCA_013400875.1). NCBI lineage: Eukaryota > Metazoa > Chordata > Aves > Suliformes > Anhingidae > Anhinga > Anhinga rufa. The sequence continues at coordinate 45,860 of VZTV01102735.1, read as the reverse complement.
GGTAACAGCAATGAAGTTTGTAGATTTTTTTAGTTCTGGGGCCCAGGAGGGACTGGGATGTAGTCATCCTAGCTGACAACAGATAAAAGCATTCCATAGTCTGAAGAGAGCAGAAAGAGGTTTATGGAACAGAAACAAGCTGATAGCATCTAAAAACATCTTGTTATCAGATTATGTAATAATAGATTTCTTATTTGTTATACATATGCAGCTTTATATTTGCCTGCATACATGTGCATGCAATTACTGAAGTAATGAGGACTCTGCACAGATTTCTGAATCTTGGGAGTTTGGCCCCTGTTAAAATGTTTCTCTAACACTGTACAGCTCTGGAAGGATTATTCTGGCTGATGCTCTTTTTGGGGTATACATAAATGGAGTGATACTGAGAAAATGATTGTTCCTGCACTCTGTGGATGCATAAACCTTACAACAAAGAGTCCCTGCAGATTTTGCTCTCTATAGAAAGAATAAAGAATGCTACTTCTGTAAGAGGGATATTGGAATATTTATCAGGTCGGTGTGTGTGTCGGGGAAGGGCTTTCTATCCTAATTGCCTTCCAGTAATCTGACTTTCAAATGCTCTTCCTCTGGATTTTTATCTACATGTTTTTTCCCTTATGCTGACTGAAAGGTCCCTTGTTTCCAGGGTGAGCTAATGCTACTCCTAAATCAGTCAGTTGATATAGAGGAATAAGACTGCAGAGAAACAGAGTGGTAGCATGTTTCATTCTTTTGAGAGTAAGGGAGGAGGGATTACAGGGGGAGGAATTAGGTGTTTGAAAGAAAAACTTGGGAAAATAAGATGCCTTGCCGAAAGCCAGAACTCTATTGATGGGATTACTCCCAGAAAGGCAAATGAGAATGCAGAAGACAAACACTGAGTTCAATATCTGGAATGGAAGAATGGGAGAAAGGTTTGGCAAGGGGTCAGGGAGATGTTGACTTGGCAGAGAGGAGGTATGTAGAAGTGGCTGTAACCTGGGTAGTGCCATTGAGCGAGCAGGGTGAAGGCAAACAGAGTTAGTCTGAACGAGAAAACTTGTCCTGAAGGATTTTGCTTGCAGAGGTATTGGAAAGAATTGCACAAAAATTATGTGAAGGAAATTAAATAGCATGGGCTAGGAAGAAAGTGTTTCACACTAGAGCAATATAGGTAATAAGCAGGAATAATTTGGGGTGACTCTGCAGCTAGATAGTTGTGGGTGATTTGGTACCAAGTGCATAAATAGGATCGGCTAGTATCTCTGACTGTTGCTCTGCCAGCAGCAGGGAATTATTCCTTAAAAGAGGGTGAAAGAGAGAAACAAGACTGTAACTCAGAGATGTACGGTCAGGCAGGGAGTATGTGTAGAAAATTACAAAAACTGTTTAAATGACAAGGGAGGGTTAACCTGTGCATCTTGCCTGAGTTGGATTCACTGGGTAATTTATTAGGCTAGCTCCTATTTCTAGCAGAAACCTGGATGTCTTATGTAAAAGCAGTTATCCGTTGACTGAAGTGAAAATGATGCTTTTAAAGTGAGGAGCTTGTGCCTTCTCTGTAGGCCTTGGAAAGTTACCTGGGAGGGTGGGAAGTGCTTGCTGAGTAGCTTAATATCCCGGCTATGGCGAAATTCTTCATTTCTACGATGTTCCTGCACTCCAGCAGAAAACCCTTATGATGGCACTTACTAGCTGGGTGATCATCCAGGGGGTAGCTTATATGGGGATGCAGGAGGGACAATGGGAAGGAATGGAAACAGAGCACGAGCAGGGAAACGTAGAGGGTGGAAAGGTGGGGTGCTGTGTCAAAAGGGGCTGTGTGAAACTAGATGATGGATTGGGACCCAGACCCAGGAGTTATGTAGATTTGGTAGGATGCTGTGTGTGTGAAGGGAATTAGATTACATCTCAATAATTTTTTATCTTTTGTTTCTCTGCCTGGCCGCCCTTCATTACCCCAAATGGCTAAGTGCCCAAACGGTACCCATTACCTTCTCAGTTGTATAATATATACATAAACTGCCCTACAGGTGCAGCTGCACAGCAAACCCCTCTTTTACAACGTCACTCTCTGTGTAATCCTACATTTACCTTCTGTTCTCAAGTGGAATTAATCCTGTTGCATCTTGCAGTTATTCTTTTTCCTCAGGGTGTTGCTATTCTTCCCGCGAAACCCCCTTGTCCTGCTGTATGTGGATCCCATCAGCTGCAGTAGGCCCTCTTTTCCTAAAAATACATTATTTCATGTGCTTCTAAGACACTTTGTTTGGTTCCATCGCACTTGTAACTTCTTGTCTGTATTATCATGCTTATTTCTCTTAATGCCAGTATCCACTCACGCTTTCTAAACACAAAATTAATTAAGGCTGTAGCTAATGATGGCAAAGACCTTGACCTTATCATTGGAAACAGTTGGGTAGGGGGAAAAAGTTCCACTTATGAAATTTTGTTGCGGTAAGGAGTGTGTTCTGGGCATTTCCTTACTGCTTCCTTTATTTCTCTTAAGTATCTGGCTTGGAGCCAGGGATTTAGGATTAAGTGGCTCTGTTGATCTGGTGTGGAGTGGCAGTGCTCAAAGTCCCTGAAGTAATGATTTGCCTTTGCTGCCTTGCTGAGAGGGAGATGTTATCCTCTTTCAGATGGTTATTGAAAAGTGCTGAGATTCTCTGAATAGACAAACAGTAACAGTTTAAGGGAGATTATAAAGCTGGATGTACTGTATGGCTTCAGGAAGCTAATGCTCCAAGATATTAGAGGCTTGACATTTCTGATGTATTATCCTCTGCCACTTTTCATACTAGGAATACAGCCCAGCAAGACAGTCTCTTTCGCAAGAGAACGCATAGGAGCTCTGTTTCATGTTCATTGTTTTTTTTTCCTGTGTTGCCATGTCCATTTGATATGTCTGTGGGGTATTTTATTCACAGGGCCACCGGATGAAACGGCAGGTTGATGTCTGGGGGAGCTGGGGTGAATGGGGCCGGTGCAGTCGGAGCTGTGGCGGTGGAGTCAGCTTTCGGCAGCGGCGCTGCTATTCCCAAAGGTGAGGGCTACCCTCCTTTTTCTTTCTTTAAATGTGTTTTTCTGTTACTGAGCTCCTGCACTTATGTTCCAATATATATCCAGAACAAAAACAACATCGTGTTTTTGTCCAGGGGAATAAGTCACCTGAGTCCACTTTGAGATGATCTTCAGCTCCAGTCTCATCACTGCTGTTTTGAATAGCGCTCTCTTCAACACATCCTTGTTTTGGCTCCTTCGCTAAGAGCACAGTGGTTTCTCTGTGAGATGCTGAGGCTGTGCAATCAGGTGATTGGTATGGCAGCAGCTGTTCAATCAGGTCTAGCATGGCAGGCCTGTGGGAGAAGGGAGGACAGTCCACAGCAGTAAGTTTCTCTCCGGAGTGCTGGTGACTGTGCCAAGATTTTCTCAGGCTTACAATTCCCAGGAAGGTAAATTACCCCAGAAGAAACTGAAGAGCGGAGTTGGCTCAAGCAGCGGTAATGCTGTGCCATCTCATTTGCAGCTGGGTTAGATGCAGTGAGGGCGATGACTGGGACTGCACCTGTTGGGAATGAGGGACCCAAAAGATCCTGTTGTGGATAAAAACAAAGAAAAAAAAATAAAAGGCAGCCAGATTCTCAATAATATCCTGAAAAAAACAGCCTCTTTATGTTTAGAGAAATGAGAGGAGTGTTTTTAATAGAAGAATCCAGAGTTATGGAGCAGAATAAAGAAAGGTCTCTTCTAAAGGCTGCCTGTTATGGTGTACACCTGTGTGTTATGGAAGACACCTGCCAGAATCCCTGGGGGCCTGTCTCTCCATTTTAGGAATGCTGAGATATTAGACACTGGTTGGCTTTTCAGATCAATTCCATAACTGTTACTCTCCATCATTCTCAGCTGGAGTCGTTTGACTGAAATGAGGGTGTTGCACACTTTTCCATAGGCATATTTAGCTCCTCCTATTACTGGGCCTAGTGTGCATGTAAACAGCATGATAGATGATGTGAGTACCTATTTTGAATTGGCCACTACCCTCCTGCTGCTCATAACGTGTTTCTGGTTCTGGTATGGACACCTTGACTGTTTGCTGGTGGACAAAGGACTAAAAGCTCTGCTTCCATGACCCTGAAGAGCTATACTGCAATTGTTTGTGGTGTGTGTCTCATTCATGCCAGAACACAAACCCTAGCAGAAAATGGCACTAGAAGATGCCAGCTTGCTTTAGTGGAAAAGAACTGCATTTTAGTTATTTTGCTGTTTCAGGAAACTGTGTGAGGGTAATATGCCTGATGTGAAGGTGATTTGTAATGTCTGCCATGAGATGATTTCTTGCATGTGTATTCTTCAGAGAGCTTCATGTTGGTTTTCTGTCTTTCAGGACAGAAGGTGCTTCCAGTTGCGTTGGACCAACTCGGAGCTATCGGTCATGCAACGTTCAGGTACTGTGCTGATTTTTTGGTTTTTGCTTGCCTGTTGCTCCTTTTCCCCAGACAAACATCATTTCTGTTCAGAAGTAATATGTCATTATTAGTTTCTCTTTCTCTGGCATCATTGGTGAATGCAGTTCATCGACAGCACCCCTTCAAAAGCATATTGAATTTATGCCCCTGATTTTATATGGGAGCAATAACAAATAAAAACCAATTTTCTGTTGTACACTTAGTTTTCCTCCTTTTTATAATGGCCCCAAACAAACATTTTCTCCTCCAAACAGAGTTGTCCAGAGGGCTCCCAGGATTTCCGGGCAGAGCAATGTGCAGAGTTTGATGGGACAGAATTCCAAGGAAAGAAATACAAGTGGCTTCCGTATTACGGAGGTAATGATAAATATGAAGGGTTACACTTCATCCCTAAGTATCAATGGTATGTTTTGAAGTGACTGTAACGTTTTTGACTGTAGCATGCTCATAGGGTACTTCCTTAGCTGGAGTGTGGGGGCAAGAGGTGGCATGGAAAAAAAACTTGCCAGCAGCAAAGCACTGCTCTCATGAAGACACTGCATGCATGGGCCAAGAGACAGCTCCCATTGCAGCAATACAGAGTTGTCTCTCGTAACAGCCATTCTTTCAGAAACATTGCTCAAGAAAGCTGGAACTGGTTGCAGCTAGGTCCTAAAGTATTAGAGAAGGAGAAGCTCTGCTGTATTTTTCAATAGTGGCAAAAGAAATTAGCAGGGCACAGGAGAAAAAAAATGCATATAGTGAATGAATGCTTCAGAAAATATGACATCTCTTTCAATTGGCCCATGCTTTCTTGAAGAACCAGCTCAGAAAGCAGGTGTAGGAACCAGAGGTCCTTGCTCTGAGCTTTGATACGTTATCATTCACAATGGTTTAACAAATTACAAGGGATTTCAAGATGGATTTAAAGTTTTGTTTGTCGGCTGTTAACAGCTCTCTTGTGTTTCGTACCAGCACTTGTTCTCATTCTAGAAAGCCTTGTACTCCAAGGAAGCAAAGAACAGTCCTACTAAGGAATGATCAAATATCTCCCTGGCCCAACATCCCCTCTCCACCACTGGCCAGCCAAGGTGCCCGAGGAAATGGCTGCATACAGTGAGGCTTTACCAGGGTTATTTTTCCAGCCCCCAGCAGCTTGTGAACCAGAAATTTCTTCAATATCTGTCACTTAATATCAGTCCACCCCTCTGTTTCTGCTCCTGTGATCTAAAGCCAGGTTCCTGATGCACTATCAAGCTATCAGCCATATGTTGTTTTTTTTCTCTCCTACCAGCACCTAATAAGTGTGAGTTAAACTGTATTCCCAAGGGAGAAAACTTCTACTACAGGCACAAGGAAGCTGTGGTAGATGGAACTACATGTGAACCTGGCAAGCGGGACATCTGTGTAGAGGGAGCTTGTCAGGTTAGTCATCTTGTTGCTTCCTCCATTTACCATTGTGACTGTCAGTCTTTCTGTTGCTTCCCTTTGTTCTGCTTAGCCTTTCATAATAGCACCAGGAAAGGAGAATCATTCCATTTCCAAGGTGCTGAGGAGCTTGTGGACAGCATTTATCTATCTGTCTCTGTGAAATAGAAGATGCCAACTCTGTCCTTTCTCTGACACCTCCTTCCCTGCCCTACCCTGATGTCCCAGACTCCCTAGATTCAGGCTTTCTCATTAGATCAGTCCAGCATTTGGCCATTTTTAATTTCTTTCCTCTGTCATTGTGGTTTATTCATATCAATGCTCCTGTGCTGTGACAGGCCGTTGGCTGTGATAACATGTTGGAATCTGCCAAGAAGGAGGACAAGTGCCTGCAGTGTGGAGGAGATGGCAGCACCTGCTATGGTGTGAAGGGCACTTTTGATGTGCCCAACCTCCCCAAAGGTACATATGATCTAGGTAGTTTGGGCAGGTGGGAAGGGGAGAGAGAGTCAAGCTCCTGCAAGGGCTGGTGGAGACACCTGCTCACATGATTGTTGTAGACAGGCTTGGTTGTTCACTTGAAATGTCTGTATTTTGTGTGGCTCTTGAGCTGCTTTAGCACCAGAAAATGTATTGTATTGATGGCCTTATCCTGGGAATCATTTCCTTAGTCTCAGTACAGACGATGTACTTGCCACGCTGCCAGTGTCTTTCCCTGCTCAGTCTCTAGCAGGTGGTGTAAACATACCGTATGAATATAGTTATATACCTCTTTCATAAGACTGTTTCCCTGTCCAGTGTCTTGACAGCCCCACCAGGACTGGTGCAAGGCTAGAAACGGGACTGCATCTTCTGTATTTGGCCAGTTTTGAGTTTTTTCAAGATAACAACTGCAATTGTGGTCAACTCTCCCTGTGTTGAGCTCCAATATGATACTTGATAAAATCCCAGAGATTTTAAAATCTAAAAAATGGACATTGCACTGACCCCTGTGCTTACTGTTATAAGGTATGGTTTGAAATTTTTACCCAGGGACTGACCTGTGCATAGTTTTGGCTGAAGCTATTCAGAATGCAGGTAAAGTGACAGCTGAAATGCTTCAAGCGACCATCAAAAAGCTCATCCAGTTGTTCAGGCACCAATAAAACCAGGAGCATCTTTGGCACAGAAGAGTGACTGTGGGGCATCCACAGACAGATACTGAATAATCCCTTTTTTTTCAGGGTACAATCAAATCTTCATCATCCCTGTGGGAGCCACGAGCATCCAAATTAAGGAGGTTATGCCCAGCAGGAACTTTCTGGGTAAGACTGATATCAGAACCTGTGTTTCAGTCCGTTTGGAATCTGCCCATTTTGTTAAAATTTGGTTTTGAGGTATACTAGGCTTTGGGATGTTTACCTTGAGGGCTTGATATGGCAGAGGGAAAAACTGAAAATCAGGATCTGAATATTGAGTATCCTTGAAGTGTTAGTAATGCTCAACTCTGGCCTTCAGGTTTACCTCATTTTCTCTCCTGTGGCAATCTTGATGTTGAGTGGGAAACAAAAAGACCTGAACCATGTTCAGACTTCTTCCCTGGAACTTATATGGAGTCTAGTTGATATAATAAAATTTGGCTATGTGTTCTGCTGTTTGCTTGGTGGATGTAAACCCTAACTCCTCCTGTCACCCAAAAGTTTGAGATGGGCTTCTTTTCCCCATAGATATCTCTTCGGTATTTGTCTGTACAACCTCAAACCCTGGTCATGCTGCAGAGGGCAAAAAGGAGGGGGAAATTTCCCCACCTAGCTTTCTGAGCAGGACTGAGGAAATTCCAGTGGAGAAAGCAAATACTCTTGTGCTTTCTGAGTCTTCCATTGCCCAATGCTTTGGACAAATCAATCTAGTCGTTTTCCTTTGTAAAAAAAGAGGATGCAGCACCAAAGTCCTAGCCTTCTGAATGGAATGCCTGATGAACAGGATAGTGGTACAGAGGCAGTGGACGTTAGCTGATGTAGGCTGTGCCTCAGTGACTAACAGTGGGGAATGCAGAGACAGGGCTGGGATATACTGGAAGCATTTGGTTGTACAGCAAAAAAGTGCTTGGTCTGCAGCAAAGCTGGTAAGAACCACTGCCTGAACATGGAGCAGCTTCTGGCAAGAGAGCATTACAGCGGGGGCAGCACTGTTGGAGGATGACAGTCTAATTTTTTTGCCACATCTGCAATGCAGTGTTGAGTGGAAACAGGAGCATGCCTGTTGAGTTCTTACAGTCCTCTTTTGATGTGTGAATTTACGCTGTGTTGGTAGATGCCGCCATGTTAGATTGTCACCACACTTAAAGGGTTACAATACTGATGTAAAGGAGCTGGGCTTCAAATGGCAGAGCTGAGAGCTCTCTGGATTGCCAATACCCTGGAATTCTAGAGCAGGCCCTGTCTTGTGCTATATGCAGCCAAGTGTCAGGTTATAGGTGTGTTAATTTACTACCTTTTCTTCTCTGGCGCATGGGTTTGTCCAGCTGTCAAGAACGTGCGAGGGGAGTACTATCTGAACGGGCATTGGACAATTGACTTCAGCCGAGCACTGCACGTAGCTAACACGGTTATGCACTATGACCGTGGCTCGGAGGGTGATCTGGCCCCAGAGCTTCTCCATGCCCGGGGGCCCACCACAGAACCCCTCGTCATTGAGGTAAGCAGCTGTGCCTGCCCACCGCTGATGCTTTTGCTCTCTCGCTTTGTGTAGCAGCCCTCGCTTTGTGCAGTGGGAATGCATTGGTGGGGACCACATGGGGAAGACTGGAGAAGTGACAGGGGCCCCAGGGGGCTATGGTTCTTTTGCTCCAAAAGGAGCAGGTCAAGGCTTGGCATTGGCTTCCTACCTATTCCTTTGGGCTCTGACTTTAAGGGAGAGTTGAGTCAGCACCACATCAGGTTGGGGCAAGGACAGGCTCTAGGGCACTGCTTGTTATAGTGTGTTGCAGGCCAGGCAAGGGTACTTAACTCTTACAGGAGCAGCTAGATCTTCTGTCGGTGAGAGGGATGAATGCACCCTTCTCTGAAAAGGTAATGCTCTCTAGAGTAGCATAGAAGGCAAGGAGAAATGCAGCATAGAGATTAAGTGCTCCTTGAACGGGAGGGAAGCAGGTCAGCTTGAACCCTCAGAACGTTGTGGGGAAATGCTGCAAAGGGGAAAAGTGCTGCTGTTGCTATTTCCCTGACTTTATCCCCTGCTTTCACAGCTCATCAGCCAGGAGCCAAACCCAGGGGTACAGTATGAGTACTACCTGCCCATACAAGGACAGGCCTCAGGTTACAGCTGGAGCTATGGTTCCTGGAGCGAGTGCAGCTCTGAGTGTGGAGGAGGTAAGGGGACAGGACCTGGTCTCTGGGCTGGTGTGGGGTTTACACCCACATGCTGAAGACAGTGTGACTGTGTGCTGCCCTCTCTGCAGCTGCTTCCCAGCAGTCTCCTGGGGAGGGGAGACAGCTAAGGGGACAGCTAAGGTTTTGTCAAGGGAGGGTCACACGTGGAGTCACAACAGGACTGTGTCCTATGCCTTGTCTTGTCTTATCTTCCATGTCCTCGTCCTCAGACTTGTTACTAGGACCTGTTGAGGCTCTTCATAGGTATTCTTATTTTAATGTTGTTCTGCTTCAGTTCTTTATGTCCTCCTCAGGCTGTTTCAACCACTTGAGAGGTCCTCTCCAAGCTGACCTGGCCTACGTAATTGAGTCGCATCATTCCCCTCTACCATAGCCTGGAAGATTCCCTCTCTGCAGAGGGACTGTTAGATCTCCTGGGGTGTCATGTCATATTAAGTTTACAAATTCTTCCATGAGCAAAGCTATGGTTTTTAAGCTAAAAAAAAAAAACACAACAAAAAAAACCTGTCGAACAAAAAAGCCCTCCAGCTGAAAGTACGTAGCGTTTCTATCAGCCTCTTCTAGTCTTCTGTGCTGATGGCCATTTCAATAGCTTTTGCCATATTGTGGTTGTTGGACCTGGTATTGTCTTTGCTGAGCACTCTTATCCTGTAGGAAGCACTAAGAGCTGCAAGTTTTTTCTCCAGTGTCCAGTCTTCGCAAGACTGACCTTCTGGGTCTAACAGGAGGCCCACAGCTCTGCTGCTGTATACTGCATATATGGAGATGGTGTTTCCCTTGTGAGTCAGTCCACTCAAATAACAGGAAAGTGCCCCTCAGCTACAGGCAACTATTCTGTCTCTCTTGCCCTTCCAGTGGACTCATACTGTGGGGAGGCGTCATTTGTACATATAGTGACAGAGCAAGAGCTGCACCTGACTTTTCCAGCTTGGCTGGTGCAGGTGTGGATCCTGCATGACTTTAGAAACTTATCTTGCCAACACCAGTGCATTTCAAACCTAGTCCTGGCTGGCCTGCATTGACCAAGATACTGTCTTGCTTCATTCTTGCTTTAGGTTTCCAATCCCGCTTAGTGTTTTGTACCATAGACAATGAAATTTATCCGGACTATATGTGCAGGAATAAACCACAACCAGACAATAACCGGACATGTGGCCGTCAGGCTTGTCCCCAGACAAAACGGTAAGATTTTCTCTCCTCTTCTAGACTCTGACTTTTTCCTTAGATGCTTTTGGAGCCAGGAAAAAGAATGACACTCTCACTACTCCTTTCTGCCAGCACAGTGCTCTCCAAGGAGACGTCTCACTTCTTAGAGAAAGCCCGACAAAGGATGGTGATAACACTGTGATGAGCATTTCTGTGTGCACAAGATATATCCTATGTTCATTTTATAGACCAATTAAACTTGCTTTCCAGCATGTGATTGTGGAAGATAGTCTTCTAGTTCATGTAGGAGATAGGAAACAGATTCTTTGGGTTTTGTTGTCTTCAGCTCGAGCCAGCAAAACCAGAGTAGGTCAGAGCTGGTGTCATTTTATGTCATTTCTGCATTCCCAGTGTCCTTGCTCTTAGAAAGGGCTGAATCCTGGAATCTTTTTGTTCTCCAGCATTTTCAAACCCCTTTATCCAGCCATTTACACCTTGTCCCTTGCTGACATAGTCTTACAGTTGGCTTCACTTGGCTCTTATATGGGCCTCCAGAGCTGTAACCAGAGCCTTAAGTGTGTATCTCACTGCATATCTGGTGGGTGCAGTGGAGGCCTGTGAGAGTGCTGTTGTGGGTGAGAGGGCACTTGGAAATCTGGGAGCATTTCTGAACACATGGTAGCCTGTAGCTACTTGCTTTAAGTTCTTTAAATCCTTTGTTCTGTATATAAAGGACTTCTTACATCTATCTGCCGCAAGCCTGGAGTCACAGTGGAGCACGGAGCTCTCAGATGAAGAGGTAACAAGGAGAATGAGGTTACAGAAAGCACAGGAAGGCAGCTGCTCTCTTCTGCTCTCCACCTAGTTGCCCACTGAAGTCTGTGGGGGCTTTCCTCTTTGGCACTGGTGGTAGCAGTGGTGGCTCTTTGCTTTTGATTCTTGCCAGTGAAAATGATGGTGGAGGGTGCTGGCAGGCTGCTTTGCTTGGGTGGTTGTGCATGCTTCTGGTAACTCGGCTGTTGTGGGACTGAGAAGGGGACAGGTTTTTCATAGCTTTTGGCTGCTTATCCTGATTTTTTTTCATTTTTTTTCTGGAATCAGGGTAGAGAGGTGAAGGGATGTTCTAGAAGTTTTTTGTTTGGTTTACTAAGATAAATAAAAGAACAGAAAGGAAAAGAGACCATGGTGGATTGGGAGACTGAAACATTGGCCAGGATCCCAGAGTGCCATAACAAAAGCCTCAGAGATCCTCAGAAGCTCTTCTTCATTTGGCATGGGCCCTACAGCAGGCGGACAAGTGTCTGTATGCTGTGATGAGTACAAGGATGTGACAGATACAATACTTACAATGTACACTGAGGTGTGAGAAGTAAAAAAGGTCAAAACCAAAATGGTTGTCCTTCAGCAAACTGCTAACAGCTTAGGACTTGCAATGCTTTGCCCTCTGATAACAGTCCCAGCCTTATGGTTGACTTTGCCTTACAAAGGAAATTAAACAAGTGTCAGACAAGGAGTCTTGACTCACAACTGAAGGAAGCTGTAGGTGAGCCCACCCAGTTGATACAACCTTTCTAAAATTGTACATTTGCTTTACAGTAGGCAGAATACATTTGGGAGGTTTTTTTATCCCCACTGGAGCTTCTGAAAAGTCTTGATCAATGAATTTGTTTTGAGCCCTGCAACCACATTGCTCTAAGTGGCTTCTACTTGCTGTAGTTGTTGACTTTCCAAAGGAAACATCTTATTTTATAGCAAAAGCCATTTGGTTTTGGGCTGATATTTGCACCTTTAACAGTAAAGAAGGGTATCTTAAGGGATGAACATGTCTTCTCTTAGCTGAGTCTGCTGTGGAATTTCTGGTAGGGTGTGAATGTGAATTGGTGGGCTGAAGCTCAGTTTATAGGCGGTGAGGGCAAACCGGGGAAGCAGCTGGAAGGCTAAGGGAGAAAACGTGAACTGCCTTCATGCCCTGGATGGGGCTTTACCTGACCGCAAGAGGAGGCAGCAGCTGACAAGCAGATCGCTAGGATGCTCCCCCTGCACCACCAGTGCCTTCAGACTGCATGGCATGCTGGAGTCAGGAATGGAGCATCACGTTGTCCCTGAAGCCAGGGCATGTAAGCTGTGCTCCCGGCTACCTGGGCAGCTCTGAGACGCAGGAGTGGACAAGGGCAGGGATTTTAGCATCCAGTCAGATTGTTTTGTGGACATTCCCTCTTCCGTTAGCAAGGGCGTATCATTTCTGACAGCTTCAGCAACCAAACACAGGACATAATCTATTTAAAGTTTTGGGGTCTTTTTCGTGTGTGATGCTGTTAGAGAATTTGGCCCATAGGAGGAACAAACCAGCTTTCCTGGCTGTCAGCAAAAAGTTCTCAGGCACTTCTGAGAGTGCCTGGCATGCTTTGCAGGCAGAGTGAGGTCTTGGCTTGGTTTTACTGTTTCTGGTAATGGGTGATTAGGCTGGTGTGGATTGCTTTTCTTTTAGCTGATCTGGATTGTTTTCTTCTTGTTGGTTTTTTTCCATCTTTTTTTTTTTCTTTGGTATTCCATTCGGGCATGACATTTTTGCAGACATCAAGAGACCAAAAGCCATGGAGAAAAATCTTCCCCTTCTGGGAGAGCTCTGCAATTCCAGAGAAGCAAGTATTCTGTACTTGGGGATTTGTCTCTGGAGTGGAACTCATGGCTGCATTGCCAATTAAGCTGGGCAGTGCTTGGTCAAATGGGAACTCACCTCTGACTCTATTCTGCAAAGGGACATTTTCCCTGTCTGATTACAACAGGGACGCAGCACTGACCTCCCCTGTGCCTGTGGGCAGTTTAGCTGGGCTGACATTTGTTTGCTTGATTCTGTGACCTGCAGGTGGAAAACAGGGGAATGGGGATCCTGCTCAGCTACCTGTGGCGGCGGCACCCAGACTCGCTCTGTTTACTGTGTGGCATTCGACGGTCGGAGCTCCCAAGGGGTGGTGGATAACGCTGAGTGCATGGCCTTCGCGCAGCAGCCTCGCAGCAGTCAGCCCTGCAACATGAGACAGTGTGCGACCTGGAGCACAGGGCCCTGGTCAGAGGTGAGGTGGTGTGTGGGAGGCAACTGCCTCTTGGCCCGTGTTGAAGGACAATCTGCCAAAGCTTGGGGGTAAAAAGCCGGGCTCTTTTTCTTGGACTGTAAAAGGTGTGTGTCCCTGGATAGGTGGCATGCAGAGGTATAGGACTTGTCCCTGCAGTCCTCCAAACATGTTCTTCAGCTAGCTAGCAGCTATGCACTTCTATAAATACATCCCTGTTCCTCAGAACTGTGCGTGCCCCTGCACCCCTGCCTCTCTCATTGCATATTCTCTGTTCTCTGGTCTCCCAGTCCTTTCCCCACTCCTGTATTTTTATGAGATCGACCAGACCAGGCACTGGCTGAATTTCTGAGTCAGGCCTGGCGAAAGGCAGAGGGCAAGCATGAGAGCTGCTGTCCATCAGCTGATGATGTGCAGTAACGCTCCCTCCTCTGTAAAACAGGAGCTCATGGCTCCTGCCTGTGCTGTTTATTTCCATGCATACTGCTGCCTCAGCATTGCTAGCCCCGGACAGCAGTACTAAAATCACAACAGTCGGTACGCAGGATACTCTTGAAACACTGGTGACCTGCTGTTTGCTGTCTGTCAGTGCAGGGCTTCACCGAACATAGCTGCGTGGTACATTTTTGATGCCTGTGTGCGTTTATATCTCCAGGAGAGGAAACAGTTCAAACTGTATGTGCTCAGTGCTGCCAGACAGGTATTTAGAAGGCATCTTATGTTCCAAGGGCTTAGAAAGTAAAGGTACTGTCTACTCAGTCCCTAAAGCACAAGCAAATTTTCCTCTTTTAAAAGAAGTACGTGCATGCTTGCGACATTTGACTTACAGTCTTGTGGTCATACTTTGAGTGGTGCAGCAGCATAAAATGCAGCTTTGAGGCATGATAACCCAGACTGTAAAGCCCTTTTTCTTTTTTTTTTCCTTTTCCTCTTGTGAGATGTGTGGTGTGAATACTGAGATGACTTCAGGGTTGCAGAGTTAAGAGCACTGTTTGGGGAAGGCACCAAGTGTTGTGTTCTTACAAACTGATTCCAAAGTGATTCATTCTGGGGTTCTCAAAAGAGACTGTGTTTCATGTTCTCTCAGAGATAAAAGGTCACCCTAGTAAGTGAGTGGCTGAAACTCAGCTGGGAAGCTCATCTGAAGTAATTCAGACTGTCCCCAAGTTAATGCTTTCTGTAGGAGACCTTGGTAATTCATGGAGAAGTAGGCTGGATTCCAGGAAACACCACTGTGAATTTAAGAGGGCATTAAAAATGTTGCAAACCAGTTACTAGTATAGAGGTTGTGTCACAGCTCCACACCATAAGAATGGAGCACAAGGTATTCAGGCAGAAGACATGAGCAATACAAGAACCTAATCTTTTTATCTTCCCTTGAATTCTTTACCTTGAGCTGATTTTAATCAGGGGTAAATAACATGAGGTTCCAGGTATTTCCTGCCATTTATTGTCCTCAAATGTGTTCTGCAGTATTGTTTTTTTCCAAAATCACTCTCCATGTCTTCTTTGGTAGAGATCAAGAGAAATTGTATGACTAGGCCTAAATCATCCAGTGAGCTCCAGAACTCCCAGACCTTATCTACCATGCCTTATTGTCTCTTCCACAGCATAAACAACTACTCTGCTAACTCCCATCCCGGAAGATGATTTTAATGATGGTTGGTTGTTTTAGGCAATCTCAAAATGGTGCTCTGCCCTAATGTTAGGGAGCACAGCCTGGAAATGCAAGTGGAAACCAGGTGCTTCCCCGTAATTGTTGGCCCCCTTTCTGCAGTGCTCAGCCAGCTGTGGGGAAGGGGTCCAGACCCGGACCGTCACCTGCAGAACACAGCAGGGCTCTCAGGCTCAGGACTTCGCTTGCCTAATGGAACCAAAGCCATCGGCCACCCAGCCTTGCCTTAAGGAGAACTGCATCCAGGAAATTGGCTGGCACATTGGAGACTGGGGCCTGGTGAGCATCGCACTTTCATGGTTTGGAAATAACTGATTATATTGCTGTGCTCCTCACAAACAAGCTTTGATCCGTGCAGTCTGCACATTGGCTGAGGCTGGGAGCATGCACCGCTTCATTACCAGTCCCTTGGCTCACAGTTGTGTTGTAACTGGCACTAGTAATGCTCCAGTTAATCTGCTGCCTGCTTTGTATGCAGCTGCTACAAAAATAAATCCTTCTGAGGGGGGGATTATAGTTTCAGTGACAGTGGCAAAATGCAGCCAATAAGCTGAAACAATCCACTCCTGCTGCTTATTCCCAATTCTTCGCTCCATCGCTGTGCATAGCAGAACAGCTCTCTGGCTGAGTATGGCTTAGAGCTCCAGGCTTCAGGACTGGTCATTGCGTTTGGTGATATGGTTTAGAGTAAATTTTTGTAATTGTTCTGATAAGATAAATTGTGCTTCAGCTGGATTAGTCTTGTCTTTATGGAGGGAGCCAGACTGCATTGAACCTGGGAAAAGTGCTGGGGGGAGAAGATAGGGGTAGATCCAATGCATCAGGTGACTTCCAAACACACTTCCTTTCTGTGCTAGCCAGACCAGTTTGTTCTCAGTTAAAACACATTAAATCTGTTTCTTCGTGAGATGTGGGCCAAGTTTTAATAACAGCTAAAGAAATTGCATACCTTAATCTGATCTTTCTGGTCCCTGGCTTTCTGATATCAAAGGGCTCCTACCTGTATCTGAATAAGAGGGAAAATACTCTCCCGATGTTTGCAGAGCTTGCCATGAGCAGGTGGGTTACACAGATACCTCATGCTCTCCCCTCCTCTGAGTTGCTGCTCATTGCTCCGTCTTCATCCACAACTTCCAGTGAGAGGAACTCCAGTTAGCTGCTTACAAGAAAGCCACTGGGTTGCTTTCCTGTTGTAAACTGTTGTTCTTGAATGTGTAGTTCAAATTGACTCTCTCTCAGTTGGTGGATGCCCATAGTATTGAGATGCCTTTGGGCCAGGCTGAAACAATTCATTCCAGCTCCTGCCACACCACTGTGGGTAACAGCAACTCATCTGGATGTTACAGGCTGAGCACGGCTCAGAGCCTAATGCTTCAGGGCTGGGTGCAACATTTGGTAAAATGGTTTAAAGTATGGTTTTCTAATTGTTCAGATGAATCCAGCTGAAGTATTGTTTGCTTTGTCTTGGTGGAGGAAGCTGTGCTCAGCCTGCAGCTAATCATGCAGCTGTTCCACACTTCTGGTCTGTGGGGTTT
This sequence comes from Anhinga rufa, assembly GCA_013400875.1. NCBI lineage: Eukaryota > Metazoa > Chordata > Aves > Suliformes > Anhingidae > Anhinga > Anhinga rufa. The sequence goes on along the minus strand of VZTV01102735.1, from coordinate 29,204 downwards.
CTGCATTCCTCTGCTGCCTGCTCACTTGCTTTGTCTCTGTGCCCAAGTGTTCGAAGAGCTGCAACTCGGGCATCCGGACACGCCAAGTCATCTGCGCTGACGGCGACTCCAAATTCTACAGTCCTGAGACATGCAAAGCCATCCAGCCACAGAAACCAGCCACCCTGGGTAGCTGCAACATGCAGCCCTGCTACCTCCCACAGCGTGAGTGGTATTGCTGCACACCTAGCTTTTCGTAAGATGCTTTTGTTTAGGAGTAGAAATTCCCAGCTCTGCACCAGCTTACGTTCTCACCTTCTTGCCTGCCTGTCTCCAACCTGTACATTTTTTTTGTGTACATAACCATGGCATCTTTAGAGTCCCAGTACCTGTGCTGTTTGTAATTTGTGTAACAGGCTCGAGAACAGCATCGGTGTGTTTCCATTTTGAATTCAGTATTCTGTGATGGCTCTGTCCCAGTGTGTACTGCAGACTGACCCCAGCACTCCCAGTCAAGAAGGATAGCAACTTGGGCAGGCTCAGTAGCTAAAAACTATAGCCGACTCTCATCACTCTGTGGACCAGCTATAAAGGAGGCACAACTGCTCAGAAGATTTTGCTTGCTGTCTGTGTCTAGTCTTCATGCCAGAGCTGAAATGCCGACTTTTGTCAGCCTGCCCGTCACAGGTCACTGTTCTAACAATCCAATTGAATCCAATTGCTGCTCAGCAGCTGTTCCAAGAGGAGAGAAACATTTTCATCAACTTTAGTCTCCTGTTGGCTCCTGGATGCATTTGCAATTATTAGAACATAGGGCTGGGCTAACTGCATTTATTTTGTGTATGTCTCTCTTTGCAGAGGTCCCCAGTATGCAGGATACTATGGGATACGATGTCACTCGCCAGTCCTTGCTGACACGTTACAACCCAAACAGCCCTGCCACAGGTTTGGAAGAGTTTTGTTAGTTTGGGTTTTTGGTGATGGTGGACTTGAAACGGTGTGGTAAGGGCAAGGTTCCTCCTTTTCTTCTCTTGTTCATTTCATGGGTTTCTAGAAATCTGTGGAGCCAGAGACAAAGTGATACACGATAGTGAGCAGTATCTGAATATGTCCATGCAGAAGAGACTGTACAATATATAGAACCCAGACTCTGGCAGCATGACTTAAGCACTGGCTGAGAGAAATGCTGCCCAAAGCAGATCATAGGAAGAAGAAAGGATCATGTGAGGGGACTACGGTAATGTGGCAGGTGATTTCTCACAGGACAACAGGAATAATGGTCAGGGCAGTGAGCAAAAGAACATCAGGGCAACCAAATCCAGAAAAGTAGGCCAGAAGACACATACTCAGGTGAAATCCTAATACAGAAAAACCTGCAGTGTAGCCCTGAGCAAGTGAAAGAGAGCAGAGATGAGGAAAACTGACTAGATTTTGATGCTCATCTACATGCTTTAAGGACTTCTCTCCCCAGATTCTGGTGATGAAAGGATGCTTCCTGGGAGCTCCACGGTCCATAGTACCTCTGGGAATCACCATGTCCCATCCACCAAGGACCGTGGCATCAACTTGTTGCCTGTTCGCTGGGAATCCCAGTCACGCTCATCGGGTTCCCACCAGCTCAGCTTCTCTCAGGACCCCACTGCAGGGACTGGCTCTCAGGACTGTCATCGGAGCCCACACGGCTGTTGTCCAGATGGGCACACTGTGGCTTCAGGCCCTTTGGGGAGAGGTTGCCCCTTCAGCACTTGTCACCGAAACAGGTAGCTGCAAGTAGATAGGCCTGAGCAGAGAGGCATTGCCTTTCCTGGGGACTTGCTGAAATTTGCAGCCTGTGCCTGTCGAGCCAGGCAGGTCAGGTATTGCTGCAGCCCTTCTGCCTGTAGGTATGGATGCTGTCCTGATGGAGTATCGGCTGCCCAGGGTCCTAATAACATGGGATGCCCGCAATATTACCGTGATGTTCAAGTAAGCAGAAATCAGCCCACTGCGGCTACTCCAACAGTAAGTACAAAAACCCTTAGCATTTTAGCTGTCCACCAGATATGAAGATTCAGATTTGACTCTGGTGTCTCAGATTGTGGGTTTCTGTTGTGCTTCATCTCTGCAGTAATGCTGGAGAACCAATACTCCAGGCATGGCATCAAGCCCTTTGGCCCACTTTATTCCTCTTCAGTCTGGGACACCCACTTGTGATCCCCTGCAAGTAGGGGACAGAATGGGTGGTTGGGAGATGTCTGAGAAGTAGAAGAGCATCCTGTGTAGAACTGATTGAATAACCCTGAGTAATCAAATTTCTGTCAGTCAGAAACTTGCCGTCCAATTCTTAAGAGAAAAAACAGGAAAAACATGGCCACTATTAATTGCCTTTGTTTGTCAACTCTGCAGATGAATTGAGAGCAAAATAGTCAGGGAGGTAATTCCCCTCATAGCTTGGGGTGCTTGGTGGGGCCAGCTGAAAAAAATGGCCTGCTGCTGGGCTGGTTAGGTCTGTCTTGCAGAGTAAGGGCAGCCCTGGCTCCATGGCTGACAGTCAAGTTTCCCACCCCTTCCCAGCATGAAAGCCTCTAGGAGGCAAACAAATAGTGGTTCCTCTAACAGCTGGCCTTCTGCAGCTGACAGCTCGGACACGGTGCCTTGCATGTGCTACTGTCCTCATGTATGCATGATAACTTTTGGCTTTCAATTCCTGTCTCTAAGGCAAGCCAAGCCTTGTCCCAGCAGCACCCCTCAGGCGAGTGCCGCAGTTCCATCTATGGCTGCTGTTTTGACAATGTCGCTTCAGCTTCAGGTCCTCAAGGGGAAGGATGTCTCAACCGGCCCAACTACCGTAAGTGACGCTTTGGCTTCTTGGTTTAGAAACGTAAGAAGAGTCCTACAGAATCCAGCAGCATGTGGAACCTTCCTGGATAGAGGTTATGTTTTCTGTAAAATGTAGTAAACTGTCTCTTTGAAAAGAAGTTTTGCCTGGTGGCTGGGGCAGGGGAAGCTTGGAGGGAGTATAGAACAGCAGCCAGATGGTTCAGTTCTGTCAGGTACCCCAGAAATTCTTGTCCTCTGCTGATAGTTGGACAGAAGTGTGTTTGTGAGATCTCTGTCAGTCTGTAGGACTCGTAGGGAGCTGTTTGCCCCTGAGAAGATACCCTGATGCAGCCTGAAGTGCTCTAAATTAGTTACCTGAGTTTAGGAGAAGTAAGGTCTCTCTGAGGAATCAGGGCCATGCTCAGCCTTCAGAAGCCCATGGACAGGGGTGGAATGAGAGCTACAGCTAAGGATGGAGGTGTTGCTCAGGGCTGCACGGATGATTTCAGCCAGCAGAGTTCAATACAGTGCCTGCCGTACTATGAGGACACTAGAGCTGTTGGGCAAAAGCATCTCTGCTCCTTTAGTTCCCAGCTGTATCCTCTGCAGGCACATTGCTGCTGCATTGCCTTGCCCTTTTGCCGCAGCACAGAGATTGCTTGGTGGCCAGCAAGGGAAAGTGGCTGCCTTGGAGAAAGGGAAAGCTCTCTGGATCCTCTCTGCTCAACCACAGCTTGGCAAAGGACTCCTCAGTTGGAGTCCTGCATCCAGTGTTTGTCAGCATGTGGCTGTGATACCTGTGACTCGGAGCGCGGGGCTTGGTTTGTAGGCACATTGGGCTGTGCTCCTTTTTATATATCAGTGTGTGGAGTGGTACTCTGTAACGCATGAGGCTTCACAGCTAGGTCTAAGCCACTTTCTTTGTGGGCTGGAAATGTGCAAATGGTGGCCACATGCCCCTTGCAGAAGAGGAAGCCCCAGAGCCAACCTTGCAGCTGCACAATTCCCCAGGAAAGGCTGTAGAGAATCCAACTAGTATCTAGATTCAGAAATGTCTCTGAGGTTGATTCTCCTCCCACCAGTGGCAAAACTGGGGCAGAAAGAAACGTGTGAGCCCCTGCCCAACTTCAAAGCAGAGCTGGGTGCAAAACGCAGGTGTCCTACTTTCCCACCTGCCCTCTGCCCACAAGACCCACCAGATCACCTAGGTAGGTGGCTTGAAGCACCCAGATTTTTGTGTTTCATGAACCTCACATCTCCCCCTGTTCTGCTCTTTTTGATAGCGTATCCTGTCATATGCCTGCTGCCCAGTGCCCACGGCCCCTGTGCAAACTGGACCACTCGCTGGTACTTTGTGACCGTCGTTGGCAAGTGCAACCGGTTTTGGTATGGCGGCTGTCACGGCAATAAAAATAGCTTTGCCTCGGAGGAGGAGTGCATGAGAGCATGCCATGACTCTGTGGGGGCCAGTCCTCCAGAGCACCAGCCCCTTTCTGGCACGGGAGCCCTGCAACGCCAGCACGCTGGCTCCCGCTCTCCTACAGGGGATGCTTGGGGTCAGCAGCGGCTGCCTCCGAGAGAGTCTGCAAGTCACAGCCAAGAGGGAAGAGCCTATGGGGCTTCACACCACACGCAGCACAGCCATGGACAGGGCAGCTGGAGAAGTGAGGTGCTGCCAGAGTCTTTGCCAAGGACTGGTGTGCTGGAGAGCCAGCTCTGGGGCACCCAGCGAAGCAAATTGGACAGCCTGAGCCAGCTGCACTTGTGGGAAACAGCAGTGCCTGGGCCCTCAGAGAGGCAGAGTAGCAGTGGCCAGCAGGTGCTGCCCCGTGAAGGCAAGCAGTGGCATAAGACTTTTGGAGCAGATGTTTCCATGACGGAGGGATTTGGGCACCAGGTGTCTGCAGAATCATTCCCAGCACGGGCTCTGCACAGGTGATGATTTTTTTAAATATTTTTTTCCCTGTTCTTTCAGCTCATTTTGAAGCATCAGTGCAGCTTCCTCTGGAGTTGCCCCAGCTGGGACCAGCTAACTGGGAATACCATGCAATGGATTCGCCATGCATGTGGCCCTTTGGAAAATCAAGTTATTCGGGCCCTGGAGTTATCTGCTGTCTCTTTCCTTGCACTCTCCCTGCCCTCTGACAGCACTGGAAGTATGGTGTACGAAAAGGCTGCGGGATCCTGGGGTCTTTGTCTGGAAGACATTCTTAAATGAGTAAATGAGAATCTGTTTGTGGTTTTCTTGTTCTGACCAACAAATTTAGCTGACTCTGACTTCAGAGCTTTTATCTCAGCACTGCATGGAGCAGCAGGAGGTTGTTCTAGGGAAGACTTTTAAGATGCAGAGTTTGGGTCAGGATCCAGACAGTCTCACCCTGAAAATCAGGAGTGCATAGAGCTAGATCTAAATGTGTCTGTACGGGATCTGTGTCTGTCTGCCGAGCTGAACCTAGTTCCTTCAGAAGAGAGGGGTTGTAGGACTCTTCCTGGAGATATCGTAGCATTCAGTCTGTCCAGAGCAGGCTTTGCCATGTAGGAGAGGGCTCCCCACATGTTGCCTGGTGCCTCTGCTCAGAGCTGAACGGGCTGCCGGTCCTGCTTTGCCCTGTGGTTATGAGTCATCCAGAGTAACATTAGAGGACCCAGAGGAGAGGAGGGCAGCAGAGGTGCCCAGGGAATCGCTTTCCCTTTCAGAGCCATCCTGGAGGAAGCCAAGCCCTCTCTTGTGACAGCGGTCATGGGACAAAACATCCAGCTGATCTGCAAGACAGGCATGTCCCCTTTCTCCAGAGTGGAGTGGACAAAGGACGGCCGACCGGTCTCCTCTGACAGGTGAGCTCAGCTCCCTTCATGGTAGAACAGATGGGCTCCTTGCTGGGCAGAGTGCCAAATATGCTTGCCAGATTTCTTTGTAATCTTATTGTTAAAATTATTTAAAAAAAAAAAGACGAATAAACAAACAAGCCTATGTATTGACCTAAGGATATGAACTGTCCACCTGCTCTGTGCACAGCAGAAACAGGTACAGCCTGCAATAGCATTGAGGCGTTGGCTAGCATTATAGGGCAGAACAGGTGCTGTCCCATAACAGGGCACTGGTGGAAGCTGACATGTGGGTAGTGATACAGAAAAATGTTCTGTTGGATTCATCTTGGGGCAGCACTAAGTCAGTAGTCGAGGGTGAAGCTTGTAGCCAAATAACTCGGATTTCCTCTAGCTGGAAGTTTCTGGTACTCCCATCTAAGATACAGGGTTTTTTTAAAACTACCTCTAAAGCCTGTTTTTCCTGGGCAGTCTGTTTCCAGCAACAGTTGGAAGCCAGTCACTTTGTGTTATGAAAATCACGGCTAAGAAAAGACCAGTTCTGCTTTTCTGTTGGCAGATGCCTGCTGGGGCTCAAGCTCCTGCCTGGAAGGGTGGTTTTGCCACTTCATGGGAGAGGTTGCTGAAAGCAGTTCCCTGTTTTCCCACCTCAGTTTCCTCTCTGTTCCTGACCTCCTTTCTGCCGCAATTATTTCCCCTGCCTGTGACCCCTCTGTGGTCAACAGCGTTTTGGTTTTTCTAAGCCGGGGAGGGCACTACATGGTGATGGTTTACGTAACATCGGCATGAAGGGCTGCTCTGCTTCGGCCTGTTGCTGTCCGTGGCCAGGCAGAGGCAGTTAATCCTTGCTCCTGTTGCAGGCACACCTACCAGTCCGACAGCTCCTTAGTGATCAGCCACGTCAAGCTGGAGGACGCCGGGACTTACACATGCCTCATTTCTGACGGGAGGACAGAGAGCCGAGAGGTTCAGTTACAGATCATAGGTGACTTATCTTCCACTTAAGACCAAAGAGGTAGCTCAGGGCTCCTCGTTAACAGTTATTGAAAACAGGAGCAATAAAGCCAGCCGCAGGAGCAGGCTTCCCCTGCTGCCACACTGTGCTAGCAGCGTCACCTTCGCTCCATGGCAGCAGTGTCCCAAGAGCTAGTCAAAGCAGTCTGTCTTCTCCGCTGTAGGGCTGCCAAGAGGGAGTGTGGAGGCAGCAGGGCTTCTTTTGGTGTTGCCTCGTGATAAAGCCTTAGCCCTAAAGCGCTTCCTCCCCTGCAGTGCCACCCCATAACCGGAGTCATGGCTTGCCTGTAACCTGCTCTATTTCCAGCACCGTCAACATGTCTTCCTCCCCGAGAGCCATCGGCTGCCTCCTGATCCCAGAAAGGAGGCTCCAGAAGAGGGGTTTTCTGCAGTTTCTTCGGTCCTCCATCTCACACTATAATGTGACCATTCTGCCATAACTGTTTGTGCTGGTGCATTTATGTTTTGTGTTTTACCCAAACAGGTCCCGCTGGGTAACAAACGATTTTCCTGTTCTGAAAAACGTGCCTTATTTAAGAAACAAAAGCAAAAAATTATTAAAGACTAGTCTCAAAAGATGGGCCAGCAAGGCACCCTCTGGCCTTCAATTTCTGAAGTGTACTTTGTCACAGCAATGGCACGTGGGGCAGAAGGCATTGTGGCCTAAGGGATGCTGTAACATGTTCGCTGACAGAGGAGAAAAAGGAGTCTAAAATTGCTTGCCTGCAGGTCTGTGACTCTCATTAGTAGACAGTGCAGGCTTACTGTACTAGTCAGCCAGAAAACAGATGGCTGAAGGGCTCTTTGGCTCCAGTTCAGCAAGCTCTCCCAAGCTCATAGAAACCCTGTGCGAGAGGTCACAGTAAGAAGGGTCCTTTTATTCACATATGGCATTTTATTTTGAATAGAGTACCAGAGCGCTGTTCTGGCAGAGGGTGAGAGAGGTCGGGTGCTTCACAAGGAAAATCAGCAGCATCGAGAGCTATCCAGAGGCAGGAAGGTTGTACAGGCAGCCGGTTCCTCTGTGCATCAGCAATTCACATACAGGTGAGTTCGCATACAGCAACAGTTTGTCCACCATGACCAGCTGATGAACCATATGGCATCTCTTCATGTAGAAAAGCTGAAGATTGGAAAGGTCCTGGGTCAGCTGTTCTGGGGCACGGTTGGGAAGGAAGCAGTACTGAACTGCTGACAACAAGAACGGGCGAAGATCCCAGCCGCAAGCTGTCTTCTGTCCTCCCCGAGGGTCTCTTGAAAGAAGCATATTCTGAGCAAAGACACGCAGGGAGGCTGACTGCAAAGGAGCTAGGTTCAAACAAAAGTAGAAATATCAGGGGCAGCATCCTTAGCTGTTCAAGTTAGCGCAGGCAGAAAGAGAAACCTGTTCTGGAAAAAAGCAAAGCAAATAGGAACTGCCTAACTAGCACAAAATAGACACATGCATGTAAAAAAAAAAAAGCTTCAGTTACTTTAGCCCCCACCCATTTATTTAAAATATTTTGTGAACAAACCAGTTTGACTCAAAACTATTTCCTCACGTACTGGGCGGCATATTTTGTAGCTTTTTGCGTGTTTCTTTGATGCTTCTAGGCCCCACAGAAATAAAAGGGTACAAATTATTTTTGCCCTAAATGCAGCGTGTTGGGGCTCCAAATGAAATGGGACCATAATTGGATCCCTCCCTTCTTTTGAGTTTACAACCTAAAACCCAGCCAGTTTGCTGAACTCCCCAGCCACTTCCTCGGCTGCTTCTGCCTAAAAGCAGAAAGAAGTGATTCACTGAATTAAAAGCATTGAATTAAGGCTCTTCGGTTTTGTTTTTTGAGATCAAGAATTCAGGTCAGAGAATGGGGGTGGGGGAGATGATGTTTTATTTGACTCTGGGAACGTCATGGTTTAGTTCCCTTCTAAAATGGTGTTTAGCTGCAGTTAGAGCAAACCGCGTGAGGAGATGAGTGGTGTGAGAGCCTGACCTCAACCTTCCTGCTGCATTAAGTGGATGGCCAGCTCCTGGGCCTCACATGCAGTCAGGTGATTACAACGTGCTTTTCACACCCCAAAAATTATCTGCTCGTTTTTGTGTGCCAGATAAGCACCTTGGGGGAAACTTGCTTGGCGCCTTGTTCAGGACTTCATACCATTTGTCATGTGCTCATGCTGTTATCCAGAGGGATGCTGTAAGAAACAGGGTTGCTGTCTCTAAAGGGTTAAGCTGGCTGGCAGGAGTGCAGCACCAAGCTGTGCTGAAACGGAGCAGGATTTGATGGAGACTGCTCTTTTCTCAGTGTTTGAGTGAATGTTGGTAATGGCAAGTATCAGAGCTCCAATGGGAGTATAGGGACCACCCTTTCCTGTTGGAGGCAAAAAATAAGCTTGTGATTAAAAAAAGCCTTGTGCTGAAGGTCAAATGCTGAATGAGGACATTTCTGCATCTTTTGCTGTGCTTGTGGACTTTGCAGATTGAGAATGGATAAGAGTGAGCCCTCAGTAGTGGAGGCCAACGTCGGGGAGAGAGTCAGACTGCCCTGCGCAGTGGAAGCATCGCCGGCTCTCACCATCGAGTGGCAGAAAGATGGGCAGCCCCTCTCCTCTCCCAGGTGAGCTCCAGGCGGCTCCACCATACCCACAGGCAGGCTCATGTGGAGGAGAGCCTTCCCCTTGCCTTGCCTTCCCTGTCTCCTCCCTGAGAGAATGGAGCTGCTGGCCATGCAGCCAGGGCCCATCCTGCTTTATGCTGGCCAGCTTCTCCTGGCAGGGCCAGACCGTACTGCCTGACTGCCCTAGCCTCACTTGCAGACCGAAGTCTGAACATTGAACCCTCGAGGGAACAGCTGTGATACAGGGTCTACAAGTGAGCCAAAGCTGAAATTTGTTCACCTACAAGATTGGCAAATTTGCTTGCCATGTGTCCTTTTTCTGCTAAAAACCAGCTGGTCCGTGAGCCAGGAGAGGTTCACAGCAAAGAGAGAGATGAGGGTGCCTGCAGTGACCTTCCACAGCTACTGGTGCTGCTCTCCTGCAGCTCCTCTCACCCTCTGCTCTAAGAAGCCTGCTCTAGCAGTGAGCTTTTCCAGACTCTACAGCACTAGTGCTAGGATTTGAGGATTACAGGCTGAACTGAGCTGCCGCTAAACCTTCGCTCAGCGTTACTACAAAGTTGTGCACGAGGCTCAGCTTCAGCTCTGGTGGCTGGACTCCCACCCTGACCCAAGCACAGGCTGAGAGGCTTTCTGGTTTTGTTCCCCAGACACAGGCAGCAGCCAGACGGGGCCCTGGTGATCACCCGGGTCAGCTCTGAAGATGTCGGCTTCTTTACCTGCATCGCCTCGAATGGACGTGACCAGGACCAGCGCCAGGTCCTGTTCCGACCTCTAGGTACAGGATGGATGGAGGCATGCACGGCGTGTCTGTACAGACACACGTGTGCGTGCACACAAGCGGGAAGCAGGGAGGGCTGGGCAGTGTGGGTTTCTTGTCTGGCCATGCCTCTTGGCTTCACACCTGATGTTTAACAGGTAGCTTGAGGGCAGGGGAAGAGCGAGTTGTTTTACCCCATGGTAATGTCTGTCTGTCTAGTACATCGTGGTGCTCCAGGCAGCTGGGAAGAGGGACTAACAGCACAGTAAGAGTGACTCTCTTGTTTCTGGGACGCTGGTGTGGAATGGGTATAGGAGCAAGAGGAACTAGGGAGATGGTTCCTCTGTGCATGTGATGTGCTTGTGTCCACCTGGAGGAAAAGCTCTTGAGGCCTCTGCTACTTGCCCTTGCTTGGGCCAAAGCCCTTAGGAAATCCATGTTCCCCATAGCAACAGCATCATATGCTGTTGAAAACGTGCTGTTTCAAGGCCCAGGGGCTCATAGCTCATCATAGCGTACGCTGCACTTTTCCCATGAGGGAATGCTCCTACTGCCGGGGCGGCGTGGCATTGTCTCCCTGCTAGCAATGATTTCCCTTCTGGTTTAGGAGAGCTGAGGATCACTGGTCTCCTGCCAAGCATCACAGTACCTGAGGGAGGGACCGCTCAGCTTCTTTGTACAGTGACTGGCAACAATGTGAATATAAGGTGGTCAAGGTGAGCAAAAATGAGACACAGCTTCCATTTACTTCTCTTCCCGGACCTCCTCACTTACCCTCCAAATAATAATGCAGGATGCCTGCCAGGTAAGAGACCCGCAGTTCTCAGCCTCAGCTAGCATCACCTACCCTTTCCTAATCAATTTTCCTGTTGCCCTAAAAATCCTGGGCAAGATCCCTTTGGGGTGTAGGGGTCGCCAAGTTCAGGTTCCAGCCAAATGAGGAGGAAAGCAGACTAAGATTTCACGGAGTTCAGAAGGGCTCCATGCTGGAAAGCTACTGGCATTTCAATAACAAAAACTAGAAGTGTGTAACCAGAGGAAGACTTTTAGTTGGTCTTTATAGAACTCTCCTTGCCTAACCCTAGCAAACATTTTAGCCCCTACATTAACAGCGACCCTTCTCCCAGCTTCCTGTGGCGACAGTTCTCTCCCTCTGCTGTCAAGTGGGAGCAAAGGAGAATGTAAAGTGTTTTAATGAAGGTAAAGGAAAAGCTGTGTCCTCTTCTCTTGTTGGTTTACAGTGAAACTCTGAATTTGTGCAAACGTTTCGTGGGGTTTTTCTTCCCCCATTTGAAAATAATCAGTTCTGTTTGGAGCCTTCTTACAAAGGATCCAGAGAGATGGATTGGTAATTGTGTGATGGTCCGCTTCAGTCCTACCCCTTGGAACAGAGGGATTTAAACAAAGGGAGCTTTTCTTCTGTATGTAAGTTTGGTATTTGAGTTAACAAAATGATGCAAGTTTCAGAGTCTGAATGAAACCCTTTTCAGTAAAACAAATTTCATTTCCTTGGTAACTAGGAGTTCATAATTCAGGCAGTTTTCCTGTTGGGCACAGAGTATTCCAGGAGGAACAGAACAGACACAATCTTGCTGGTATTTTAAACATTTTCTTTTTTTGAACAAACTTTTAAGGCAGAGGAAAGAGGGTGCATTGCTCACTACCCCATATGTTCCTCAAGCAATATGCACTGCTATCAATGCCAGCCAAGCAAGCACTGCCAGACCACAACCTGGAGAGAGGGAAAGACACGCTGGATTTTCTCTTAGTTCCTCAAACCACAGAAATGTGTAATAGCGGAAAGGGCAATGTCTTTATGCAGAGCACACAGCTAGCTACCTCCCACGCAGACAATGGGCTAATGGATGCAGACTGACTCAGGCTCCTGTTACTACGCAGCTGTAGAGCCAGGTCATGGCAAAAGATGATCTCGTCTTCCTTCCTGCTGAATTTGTAAAAATTCACCCATTCTGCAGCGTTCAGTTCCCAAAGAGCACAGAGCTCCTTGGCCCCCATGGGTGGGAATAGCGATATAAAATGTTTTTCACTGCAGGAACGGAGTCCCCATGCGGGCAGATGGCCGCCACATCCACCTGTCCCAGGATGGAAGCCTGATCATAAGCAACGTTCAAGAGGCTGACGAGGGATCCTACACATGCAGTGCCTACAGCAGCAGCAACTCCGTCAGTGCCAGCACGGAGGTGAAAGTGCTGAGGAGCAACCCTAGCAGTGAGTACAGCCTGTCCTCCCCGCTTCTCCCAGCACAGTGCCTGCCTCTTGGCCACTGCCAGAAGTCTGCCCTTTGAATGTCCCCATCCTCCACCGACCTCGGGCCTTGGGGAGCGTCAGGAGCCCCTGGGTTGTGCTACCTTAGAAGCTCTGCTTTCCCCAGGCAGACAAGCAGGATGGTGGAAACACCCCCACCACCCCTAGGGTGCTGGGAGCCTAATTAACTTCCTGAGGCCAAAATGCCATACTTGGGTGACCAAATAGTTGGCCGCAAGATTTGTATTTGGACTCTGGACACAATCCAGCTGGCTTTACGCAGGGTGTAGAGTGGTCTCTCCTCAGGAGATCAGCCCCAGCAACTGCATTCTCCTCCTGTATCTCACCAGAGATACCAATTTCTCTCTCATCCTTGATGTTGGGCTATATTTAAAACAATCCCTTTTAGAACTGGCAGGGTGGAGAAAGCAGGAATGTGCTGTGTCTTTTGGGAGGGAAACAAAACCTGAGGATAAGCGCTGGCAGTGTATTTAGAGCTGCTTCACCTTTTGCTTGGCTGCAGCTACTGTGAATCACGTTGTGGACCCGAGCAGAGAGTGCGTGGACCAGCCGCACCTCGCCAACTGTGACCTGATCCTGCAGGCCCAGCTCTGCAGTAACGAATACTACTCCAGCTTCTGCTGCGCCAGCTGCTCTCGCTACCAACCGCAGGCCAGCCCTCCTCGCCACCGCGGGTGACAGACACCTCCACGGCCACGTGAACGTACAGGTGACCGATTACAAGACTGGAAGTCTGAACTCTGTCCTTCTACTGCATGAAACTGTTCTGGGAGCTCTGCCCTGCTGGAAGGCTCAAGAGGGTGAATTGAACAGAGTGTAGTGGGTGTAACTGTTCAGAGGTGGGAGACCCACCACCCTCAAGTTTACTGCAAGCTTCTTTCCCCCCTCCCCGGCCCCATATGCCCTGCTGTAGCTTATCCATCTCTTCACTACAGGATAGTTGCTGTCATTCACAGAGCAAGATGACACTGGGAACGTAAGGATGCTGTGTCTTTAGAGAAGGCAGATAACCAGCATGAAAGAGGGAGAGACCAATTCTTCATACAAGCACGAGAGAGAAGTGTTCTTAAAAAAAAACCAACATCATCTCTGAAATGTTTGAAGATGGGCCTGAACTGGCTTAACCAAGGCACTGCTGAGCAGTGAACATTTGTAATCCTGGGGAGCAATTCCATCTAAATGCAAAGGACTCTGGCCATGAGAAAGAGCTTGATGCATATAAAATTGGAGTTCAGGTCCTATGAGATTACTAGCTCTAGGGATGCGGCTGTAATGTCACGTTACTGTAGCTGTTTTATTCCAGTAGACCTTAGACAAATTTCTAGCTGTGTCAGGTTGGCTTCTACTTGACTGTAATCAGCTCTGGATTGAAGTGCAGAAGCAATGCTTCACAGAAAGCCTAAGACAAAAGAGAAGAATACTTTTAGCCCTTCCTGAACGTTAGGGGTAATTTAGATGAATATACCGACACTGTTATCTGTTCCGAGATGCTGCAGTTTAAATTCCACTTGGGGAAGGCTCAGCAGAGAGGTTTTATTCTTTTTCTGAGCCAGAACTGTGCTGATGAATTTCTAGCAAAGCTGGGCTCGGTGGTAGCATTTTGCTGAGTTTCAGCCTGGGGAGGTGAATAATATACCCAAAGATATATGTGTAGGGGCATTTGACTTGCCAGAATAAACCTCCGATGATCTGCTCTAGTCTCGGTTAACTCCAGGAAAGCCTAGCTCTGCATGTGGCCGGGGCTGATTCCTGCTGCTATGGGCTAACAAGCAATGACTTCCAGATGCAGAGCAGCTGCAGCTGAAAAGCATTCTTCGGTAAGACTAACATGGAGGGGCAGTGAGCATGCACACGAGGCTCTGAAAGAGAAATTTTCAGGCATCAGGGGGAACGTGTGGGGAGGTGAGATTATATAATGATTTGTTAAACCAGGAAGGGCCCTTGGGTGTCTTTGGTATCTCAAAATGGAATTATAAAATCCGAGCAAAAGCATTTTTTAGCCTCCACAGTACTGTTGTACCCTGGCATCAGCCCTGACAGTCCCCTTCTTCCTCATTCCAAACTCCCTGCTGAGACTTGGATGGGTTAATCATATTAATTAGCACCATCAGCCAGCGATTATTTGCATAGATGTAGCTATAAACTAGTAGGCTGGTATGTAGTGTTGATGTTTTTGTTGGTGGGTGGAGGATTGGCTTTTTTTTTCCTGCCCTTCCACTGCTTCTGTTACTTTTAAAGCTTCTAAGGAAGACAGCTAAGTCACTCTCCTCTCCTTCAGTCCCGACTCAGTACTCGGGCAGCAGTAATACATAGCTGTAAATCCCCAGGCTTGACAGCCTAAAGCTGGTTTGGATTCTAAATCCAGTAAATCAGTTCAGCTGCACCTAAAAATAAGACTTACTAACCAACTGATTGCACTCTCTTCAGCACAGGTATGGCTTCAGGACTGGACACACTGCTTTAAGATGTGAACAAACTTGACAAGTCTAGAAGCAATCCAATAAAGGAGTGAGAGGTGACAGTTACCGGCTATTTGGGGGTGGGTCTTTCTGTGGTCTGATAGATTCTGCTTGCTGGAAAAGACAAACATACTTATTCTTTGCAGTTGCTTTAATTTGATTAGGGGAAAAAAGCCTTTTGCTGCAATTCATGGTAGGTGTTGCAGTGTAAGGTTTGAGGTTGCCGTCATTGACAGTAAGACCAAGGCGCAATGGTCCTGCGAACTTCTAATTGCGTTTGTACACAGCTTTGCGTTTAACATCTCAGACCAGCACCTTTTTTATTTTTGTGTATAGGGTATTTTAGTATTTTAGTATATAGTGTGACTTTGCCTTTCGAGACCAGGGACTGATCACAGGCTCTGTAAATGCCAGTCTTAGTGAAGCCCTCGGAGTTCGCATGTGGCACGTTGCATGGAGGGTAGTCAAGACCTGCGGCCCTGCTCAGGAGTACGGTTAGAAGTTGATGGTGGTTGTAGCAGACCCTCTTGTCCCAGCGTAAGCAGTCAGCTCTATGACAGCCCTTTCTACTATGTCAGATGCTCTATTTTTAGAATATTTAAATATTCTGAGTAGTCAGCTTCCATTTAAGCTGTAGGGTTATACAAGGTGTGGCCAGGGAGCGCTTTCTCCAGACACGGGAGGGTTGTAACAGTCACCTCTGTTCTGATGGGCAGGCCTTTAACATGGACTGTGCTTTGGCTAAGTGAGCGTTGGTTGTCTGCCCTCCTTTCAGCTGCATAACCACGGCACTGAGGCTGGTACCCGAAGGCACGCAGTCCCCTGCTTCACATACATGTCATCACTGTAATGGTTAACTAAAGGGTCTCTTTACATTTCTTCCATTCGGCAAGCCGAGCTTTCCCTGCTCTGTAGTGCCACTTAACTGCCTAGCTGAATATTTACTTTTTCAATTTGAGAACTGAGATGTTAATTTTCTCCCCTAAACAATGGCTTGCAGGAAGGTCATCTCCCCTTTACTGCTATCTCCAGGGCAGGGGAAGGGTGTAGCTGTGTTGCGCTATTTTCAGCTCATCTTAGGGCACTGCTGTGAAAGATATGGAACTAATAGGAAAGAAAGCCTGTATAGCTTATTCTATTATAAATGTCTGCAAATATTGGCTTGTTTTTTTTCAAAAGCTGAAAAAAGCATTGGTACCAACTCGAATACCCCGGGGAATGTTGGCCATTACTAGTCATATCATACTGAAAACTGGTAAGAATCTGTAAAGACAAAAGCCCCAGTTTTCTCAACCATATCACTGCGAGACTCACTGTACTTGCCTGGAAATGGAAACTGCTGGAAACTAGGGCCAAACAAAGGCAGCATTTCTTCCTCTTCAGGTTACAAAGTCTGACTTTTCCTTATGTCTAAAGCTACGTGGTGCACATAAGAATGCAGTAAGAAACAGTCATACTAACAGGTTAAGTGTCAGCTTACCGGGAGAACAGAAAAGCAGTGAAAATACACTGTCGTCTTCTGCGGCTCTTAAGATCTTCGCTCCTTTTAGTAGTAGGGGAAAGAAAACCAAAGTGACTTTTCCTTTTTGAATGCTAATGTCTTGATATTTGTCTGTATGTAAATATTCAATGTTAGAAAATACAGTGATGCAAACCCTGAATCTGATGTTTTCAGTGAAGCCCTCCATTTCAGAGCTTTAAATAGCTACGGGTCACAAGGACATTTGCAAGTTCAGTCTTAAAGTTCAAGGTAACCTAACATGGTGTACAAAATGAGAGGCAGTAAGATATCATTGCGAAGCTTCTAGGCTGGCAAGCGGGGCTCACCTACGTTCGCTTAATAACACAGAAGATACCCGGAAGGGCAAATCCTGAAAACTGAATGGGGCAGGGGGAAACAAAGCTTTCACAGCCAGCGCTTCTACCACCAACATTTATTTCTGTTAAAGCAGATTATAAATCATCAGTACAAATATATATATAACTTACATTTGCTTGTAAGGCCAAAGTTTAAAAGTAAAGTTAAAATGAGATGGTTTTCACAAGTCACCAGAGGCAGAACCTGGACCAGCTGCAGCCTTAACCACAAGGTTTCACAAATCAGTGGTGGGGGGGGGGAAAAACAACAACCAAACCAAAGTTAAAAACCTCTTAAGATCTATTGACAGACAAACATAAAATGGTTTCCCAGGTAGCCCCAGGCTGTAGATATGATTACAGTAAGTTGTCACAGTAGTGTTAGAACCAATAGATTAAGACAAAGAAACTGCAGCAATACATGAAAGGAAAAACCCATACTATATATAATATGTAGCTCGATTCCGATAAAAACCAGTAAATTTTCCCCATGGTTTTCAAACCATGACAATACTGTTCTTTAATTTTCTTTATTTAAAACTACGATATAATGACTTATTGGTTGTGATTGTTGTTGCAATATGCTACTTACAATGAACAGATACAAGACCAAGCTAGAGCCCCTTTTTCCACCCCCCAGAATTACTTACAATAAGAATCAGAGATAAATCAATCTTATGTACAATTTCTTACATCCAACCCCCCTTTTTTTAACCTTTGGCAAGATTACTTACAACTCATACAGCTTTTAATATCCAACTATTTAAAATATTCTAAATGCATAAAAATAAAGATTTTGGCTTTACTTTATTCTTTACATATAATATTCACTTTGTTACTCAAAATGGAAGCTCAACTTTTTCCACAAACCTAGCTTTTGCTAAGCAGGTGACAATCTCCCACCCATATCCACCCCCCCACCCCACCCCACTTTTTCCCTGAGGGGGAACGTCCAGGACTCGCAGGGCATCAGAAAGGAGGACACAAGTACAAAATCTGCCTTCCTTTCTGTGAGATAACTGATGTTTCTGCAGAACAGGCTTTGGGACTGGGTGCCTTTCTTTGCTCTGTTTGACTTCCAGCTTTCCAGGTGAGGAGCGAATGCAGACTGGGGTAGCTCCAGGATTCCTTTTAAGAACTGCACATTAAATTCTCTGTATGCTTACATCCTCCCCATAATTGCTCCCTCTTTCTAACTCATTTTTGTTTGAAGGGACCTTTGGGATTATCAAAGCAAACTGATCAGAAACAGTCCCCTCTGCTCCCTTTATCCCTCTATTCTAATGTACAATTTATCCACCCCCCCCATAGGACTGCTTAAAGTTCAATCTCAAATGTCTTCTGTAAATCACTTGAGAAGGGGTTAGTTGGAGAGGGATTAGTGCGCTGCTTTGCCTTGCTCTCTAGTGCTGCCCACTGTGCTTCAAATGGGTCTACCTGCGGAGCGGCCGCGGGAGGCTGCGAATGCTTGTCCTCTGCAGCCCACTTGCCCCCGTCAACTCCGTTGAAAGCTGCGGAGCCGTTGTGCTGCGCGGGTGGATTGAAGAAAGGGCTGGTCGTAGCACTGTTGCTTTCATACTGAGGGAACGTCTGCTGTTTGACAAGGCTGGGTGACTGATGCGGATGGGCTGCTGGAGTGTGGCTTGCAGTGCCAAAGACGTTGGCTACCATCTGGGAAGGTGTGATTCCAACCACAGGTACGCTCGGGGCTGCATAGGTCATCCCGTTTGCTACAGCGTAGGGCTGAGCTGGAATAAATGCTGGCTGCATGGGCGGTACCACGCCCACCGGCACAGGCTGAGGCGCAACGAAGGTGCTGACTGGGAAGGCTGGTGCTGACTGGGAAGCTGCCGGAGGAGGCTGTAGTAGTGGCTGTGGGGCTGGGGTTGGCTGCTGTTGGGCTCTGACAGTCTTTGAGACCTCTTCCAACCAGCGGTCCGCCTCTGAGGGAGTACGTCTGTGATTTCCTTGGAAGAGACTTGGTGAGGCCGCACCTGAGGAGGTGCTGCTCCATTCAGTGCCTGGGAAGGAAAGCATGGGGAAGTCGTTAATATTTCCACTCCTCATCCTTCTATCAGTTAGAAAGGCCGGAGGATGTAGACAAGAAGAGACAGGCCTCCTCCCTCCACGGCTGCAAGGCTGCTACCAACACTGGAAGCACCCACTGTACCGTTCAGTTATAGGAACACATTGGTCAAGAAGGGGTAGAGGAGAGCTCCTTCACTGAAATGCAGGGTGGTTTGGGTTTTTTTTTTCTTCATAGCAGACCATCTGAGACTTCAGGGCACGGAGGAGAGCTGCCACCTGCACTCATAATGTATGGCAATGATCTAGTCCATAACCACTAATTCCTCTAACCGGGGAGCATCAGTTTCTGAATGTTCAGCTCGGAGTGGCTGACTGTTGGAACACAAAGCTCTAAGAAACTGGTTTTAAGACTCGTTTGCTCTGTTTCCTAAATTAAGGCTTTACCCTCTAAAGGACAGTAATGTAATGGTACTGGGAGTTCAAGCCAACGTTCCTTTTTCTGTCCCATACACACCGAAGCGTGAGTACTCACTATGATATACGTGAGCATTTAAGGCAATACATCAAATTACTATATGATATGTAAACTGTACTTACTATGACTCCTTTATATTCTTCCTCCATCTCCACTCACTCTCGCCTTACTCTTCTCATATACAATTCAGGCTGTTACCCTCTCAAACTCTTTTGCAATGCTCAACACTTAGCATTTTAGACTTTTCTTCTACAAAACCAGCTCTGATTTTAACTCATTTATCTTCAATGATAAAAAAAACAACAAATCACCATCACCTCCATTCCTCCCACAGTTTTAAAACTATCTCCCACCAGCTGAATTCTGGTTTTTCTTCTCCCTACAGTTTCAAATTCTCTTTCCCTCCCATAGGGCCTTGCCACATTTCCAATGTGATGAGAAAAGCAACCAGGAATGTTAGAGATGGCTCTGCAATTCATGTGTTCTCTGGTGTTTTGGCGATGTGGGAAAACCATTACTGCTCAGGAGTCTTCAGTCTGGTCTAGTTAAACACCATCTAAAGATCAGTTTACTGGGGTTTTCAGAGTGGGAACTGTTTTGGAGACAAAGCTTAGGGACTCTCTCCCATGGGGAAGACTTACTGAAAACGGGCCTGGTACTCTTACAAGGCCAAGTAGAACCTACTATTTCACTATCAAAGTTTCTCTTTTCGCGCTGAGCTCACAGCAGGAAGTGATGTTAGTTTGACTGTAGCCTAGCGTACATGTCCACGTGGGTGACAGCCACTTAGAGTACCACCTTACATTGTATATAACTAGAGAGGAGGACTGGAGGGACAGACTAAGCTTATTTAACAGAAGAAAGGAATCTCTAAAGCCTTTAAGCAACCAACTTACCCTCTCACTACCTACTTCAGTGGAAAGAACGCACAAAAATTATTTTGGGTACACATGCAGATTCTTGCCCCTTCATCCCCAAACACACACTATTTCATTACTTCCTTTTTAAGCACTGGATTTTCTAAAATGCTGCCAAAATAAGAATCAGTCCAGCTTATAGACCCAGAACCAGTGAGTTCATCGCTTCCCTCCATCCACTTGTGCAAAAGGCTACTACTTCCGGCTTTTGTTAGTGTTCCTTCCACTTGCCATTAAGTGGCGATGACAATTGCCTCAAGGGCTCAATTATCCTTTTGATCCAAGTTCTCATAGCAATGCACCGGATCTACTTCCAATCTTACCAGCGACCACGGCTGCAGCTCCAGTATTAGCAGCAGGAGCATGAGCCCAAGGATTGGTTTCACGAACTGGCATAGCTGTGGACACTACAGCAGCTTGGGATGGTTTAGCAGCAAGCACACAGAAGGCAGAGGCAGTGCCATTAACTAAAATGGGAGCAGACAACATCAGTGCAATTAATTCATGCAAGGCATGCACACGACTGGAATATTAGTAAGCCACGTCATACCTATCGACATACAACAATTTTAGACACTTCCACATGACAGCAGTTTGTGTAAATTAGCCAATTTGGACTGACAGCTGATAAAGCCAGCGAATTCCATTTCGCCAAGCCAACTCTTGTTAACAGAATTGTGGGACGGTGGATTTTTGTGTGTTTCATGAGGCCTTGAGCACTGGTGACCAATCGAAGTTAAATTTGTTGTTTCTATAGAGAAGAGACATGGCTCACCAGAAGTTACTGTACGATTAATTTTAGATTCAAAAGAAGAACAGATTTTACATGCAAAGTAACAATAACTACATTTAACAAGGAGAGGTTGTTTTTTCACACAACTCGTATGAAAGCGTATCAGTGAAATGAAGATTAGCGGCTGGTATGAGTTCTACAGTTGGCATCTCTCCACAACTTATCTAAGAGTTTGTGTGAAAAACAGTAATTGTGGTGGCACTAAATCTCTTCCGTTGTGGGATTCGATTCCTGTGACACACAGTTGGCAAGGCTTTTGCAGTTCTGGAGGCAGAACGTTAAAATAGCCGTTCCCTCAAAGCCAGTCCCTTTTACAAGTAACCATCGTGTGGCAGGTGCATGAACTTTTTGTTAAAAACAAAACCACAGAAAAACTAAACAGACGAGATGAACGAAGCAGGATGCATTCCCCCAAAATACTGATAGCAGGACTTGCACAAGAAATTAAGACCCTTTGTTGCTGGAAAGCAACATCGTTATGTGCATTCAAGCCTCATCCAGCATGACCACGGCACACATAGAAATCACAAACCTTGAAAGGCAGGAGACTGTGGTGCAACTACTGTCACTGGTTTTGTCATGGGGGCTGAAGAGAAAGGATCTTCCGACGGTGCGCTGAAAGCACTGGTGATCTGAGAGCACAGGGCGCTAATGCTGTCCGTTTCCCCTTCTACCTCAGGGACTAAAATGTAAACAGAATTCATTAAATGGGAAGTTTAAAGGATACAGAAACAATTTACAAATACCAATGTGAAACTGAAATATATTTAGTCCCCTTAGGTCCTACACGTTCCTGCTACTGATTTGCGTGACAGCTTTTTTTTTTTTAAATTAGTGTTGAAGACTAAGTCAAAGAGGGTAAGGGGATCGGTGTTCCAGATTTAAAGTCAGTTATTGCTGCTTCTCTGTGTTAATGCAAGAGGATGTTCACTTCAGAAAATAAAAGGGTTTTCCTATAGCTTTAGCAGAGATCTAAATCTTCCAGTATTAAAGTGCTCAACATATCAAGGATTTGGCACTAAGATTTGGCACTCTGTGAAATGAAAATACTTGTGATAGATTTAAGTGTTCCAACAACATACTTCCACGGTAGCCAGATGAAGTTTAAACGTGCTGACAGCAACGTACAGTGGCAAGTCTAGAGTTAGAATGTTCATTGCTCCAGTTCAGCCGTAGCTGAAATCTCTAGCTCCTGTGGTAGAATTATGGAAAGCAAAAGCTGATTGCTCAAATAAAATGGACACTCAGTTTTAAACCGAGTATCAGCATAATGTGCATAAAGTAACATCTGGAGTAAAACTGCCGACTTACCAGATGTTCTCATTATTACTAATTGCACTGCTTTTCAAAAGTACTGATCATCAGTCCTCCGTTGCACAGAATTGACATGAGCAGGCATAATTAAGCACAAATAGTAAAAAAACCAGAAGGTGTCTGGACACAACATGCACCGTATCAAAAATTCAGGGGTAGGCATGCCCAAATATTGATTCTTTGAGGGATATTCCAATACAGCACATGTGGTGTGGCAGTAAGCAGCACCGGCCGCAGCGTACGTGAGAACATGCATCAGAAACGTTCTGAATCATGAAAAACTCAGACCGTAGCGTGCTCAGAGAGCATCGCTAGTGAGCAGTGCACTATTACTGTAAAACCGATAAACTCAGTGCTGGTCTTAAAGCACAGGTCACCAAATAAGGATTATAAGAGAAACCAGACTCGGTATTTTTGTTGGGTTTACCTTTGCCACAGTAATTTTTACTTTAAAGAACCCTAAAGCTAGCTCTGTCGCCAGGATAGCTCTGCGGCCTGCAGGATAACCTGGCTAAGGGGATTCTAGGATATCACGCAAGGTACTGAGCGCCCCAGGTGTTTATGTTGGGATGACTCTAGAAAACCCCACTACCATCATGTGAAAACTGTACCACGTGTTACCGGTACAGCCAGCTGTACCACCTAAACAGTAACGTTGCTTTTAACGCAAGGTGAAAAGCCATTTCATTGCTCTCAAAAAGAAAAAACTTCAGCCAGGCAGAAGGACAGGCTGCAGAAAGGCCTTGACGGCATTTGTGTCTCAGGATGCCCTGGCCTTAAGTGGCAGAACTGGCTCCATGACTCAGAAGGAAGCACCAGCATCTACTAATTCACCAACACCCATTCCTGGAGCACTTTAACCTGTGCTCTATTATTTCAGCGAGGGATTACAACTGTTTGCCTTCTGCATGTGAATATTGCATTTGAAATTCTTGCCTATTCTCAAAGCAGAACTTCTCTGACATGGTGATGTTTGTGCATGAGAAATGATCCACATGAGGCAGGAAGAATTTACTAGAAAATAAGGAGTTATTTGAAGCCACAGAGAAGGAAAGGAGGAAGAGACAATTTAAGGTAATGTTTCACTGGAACCATTCGGTTTTACCTGAGTTTTTCATGGGGAAATCGGTCTTCCTTTGCACTGTTGAAGGCAGCTCATTTATTCGCAAAGACAACTGGCGTTTAAAAGGAGACATCTTTTGGCTAAGGGCAGGGAAACCCCTGAAAGACCCTTGCCTGGCAAGCTGTTCTATAGGGGCATGCCTCCGCGGAATAGCGTGGGGATTGCTCATTTCTTTATCCAGAGAGGCAGCAACTTCAGCAGTAGGAGAGGTTGGTGAGCCAGAAGAGGGGGCAGTATTGTTTGGTGCAGCACCTGGTGCTACTGTTTTCACTTCTGTTTCAACTGCTGGAGGAAATAGGGTGAGGTTAGAAGAGTAAAGCAAAGTAGCGTTGAGCTGCGTGCCCCTACTCCCATTTGTTCTGAAAAGAGAAATTGCAGGAATTTGCGTAACTTGTACTCTTCCGAATGTGTTTCTAACACCATAGCAGAAAAATAATTTCTGTATACCTTAATTGTCTTCACCATGTCGCTTTACGTACATCCAGTCTCCAAAGCAAAGCTTACTAAGGCTAGCCACTTCATAGAAATGATGGCCGTATATATTTATTCTTTCTAGCTACACCAGCTGTAGAAATACTTGCAATTCATGTATGATTAGGACTGAAAAGTATATTGTGTGTTTGAGACCTTTACTTTGCCTCACGCAGAGCTATGGCCAAAATATTACTACAGCCTGTGTTAAGGGAGTTCGGGTGGCATAGCTCAGCAGCAGCAGGGAACAGAACCGAGCTCTAGGACCTTCTTTTAACAGCCGCCCTCCTAGCTCTGCAGAATCAGCAGCAGCAGCCAAACACACTGCACAAGCTTCAGCAGGCCAAAGGTAGCAGCAGCAGCAGCAGCACTTAACAGGTTGGGCTGCATTCACTGCGCAGGCTGCAGCTCCCCACCTCCCCCAGGAAATACATTACAGGCAGATGGAAGTCTGCTGCAAGGTGGATCCAGCCTCCGAGCTGACAAGCCTTGCTAGCACCAGGCACATTTACAGTGAGTTCCTGTGTCACTTCTTTAACTGACTTTAGCTGTGATGTTAGCACCCAACCACTAGTTAGTTGCACTGGAAGCTCCTCCAACTCAAAGTCAGCTGCTTCATTGCGCAGGGCTTTGCAAAGCGCCACAATGCTGCTGTCAACCAGGCCTAATGGTAGAAACGTGGGATTAAACCTAGTTTAAATCATGACTCTTATGATTAGAATAGCAATGGGGATTTTTCCATCCCTATGAAAACTCACTCTCACTCACGTCTCACGTCATAAGTGATTTGGCTTTGGGGGCAATAAACAGCTCATCAGCACAGCAGGAGAAGGAAATCTCACTGTCCTGGTGTGAACTCTCATTTTACCTATATTGCTTTCCAAAAGTTTTAGGAAAAATAATGACTTTTTTTGTTGACACATCAACAGAATAACTAAAAGGCTGGTAAAGAGAGGAGCCACACTAGAGATTTCTGAGGAGCTGGAATGGTAGGAGGAACTAATTATGTTGTCTTGCAAGCTTCAGTACCCATGAGTTGCAGCTGCTCGTTCAAGTGAAACTTTTCTAATCAGTCTTTCTTGGAAAGGATTTCACACACCTTCATTGAGTCAAGACTTTGACTCATGCCCTCAAGTAACAAAGGCCTTGTGTTTAAGCTTCATTTAGCACATTGGAAAACTAACATATGGGAACAAGCAGATGGATGATGAAAACGAAGATTAAAGTTTTGCAATCAAGTGTCAGCATAAAACTTGCTGTGGAACCCTCCAAAAGAAAAGTTCAATCCACTGTAAAGAGGGCTATGAACGATATTTATAACACTTATTTTTTGTAAGCTGTAGAACTCCACTACTTGTACTAAAACTTGAGTAAGAAGTTCTACTTTCACTTCAATTTCAGAACACTTTAAATGGCATGTTAAATGGCTAAGAAGGAGAAGCTAACTCCTCCCAGATGCAGACCAGTTAGTTTTGAACATAATTAACAGTGCAACAGTTAGGTGTTTTAGGAGGAGGGGGGTGTTGGTTTCATTTGGTTTAGAAAGCATACTGTGATTGACCTGTTCCTCCCTCATGCAATATAACTCTACGTGTACACTTTGTAACCTGCCTTAAAAACCAAAATAAAAATACATTATTTTCTAAGAAAAATACATATTGCTTTCTGTTCATTTACCATAAGCTTTAGATTACAAAAAGGATTACTTCATGTCTGGCAAGCTTGTTATATTTTTATAACATTTTCCTAATAAGGCCTTCTAGTAAGGTACCTACGGTGTTCTCTGCCATAAAGCAGGCTGACAAAACAAAGCAGGAGCAGCTTTCACACATGAAGCCGCTTGTACTTTTTCTAGAGGATATGTGGGAAAAAACACACTACGAGTGAATCTGGGAGCATTTTTCATCTTGAGAAGTGACAAGCGTCTGGGAATATGATTTGTACATAATAAGGTTAAGAGAGGGAATGCTGCAAGGATGTTAAGCCTCAGTTCACCTCGGTGCTGGTTTTGCTTGCTATGGATGATTAAGTTGCACCCCATACCTTTAGCGTCCGGCATCTGTCTCATAATTTCCTCTCTCTCTGCTTGTTCAGTAGCCGTAGTGACCCTGAATGACCCCTCTCTAGTGAATGTGGTTCTGCTGGCATCAAAGGTGGCAGTCACTCCACACTCCTTCTCTCGCTTCTGCTTTCGCTCCAGGCATGCTGCAAATGCACAGCCCACGGCATGACTCAACCTTTCCCCCTGCACAAGACAACATTGCACCATACAGTAACTGGAACAGAAACATACATGTGCTCCAAGCATTCCAAAGTGATAACCTGCCTTTACAAGATGAATCTAATTAAGGCATTAAAGAGAACTACTGTAATTGGTCACCTTTTGTATGGCTCTAAAATTAAACCTGGTATACAAAGACCTCCCAACTACTCATGCACAAGCAGCGTTCGAGAAGGCCACCCAGAAACGAGAGATCGTCGGATAATCTGTTTAGTTCAACTGCTACTAAGATGCTAGCGCGATAACATGCCTGCACTGATCCCTTGCCTCTGGATACATTTGCGCACAAAGAAAGCCTTGTGAAGCCATCTTAAGGAGGTGTAAGTCCTGAAGGACGGCTCTGTGCTAGTCTCAGATGGAGAAAGTTTACTGAGGGCTCAGGGAGGCACTGCTGTTGTGCGTGAGCATGAAAATTAAAAGTACAATGGTGGCTACTTACACCTCTTAATGGCCCTGACTAAATGCACAAGTTAGTATTAAGAGTGCCTTCTGAAAAGCACTTCTATTATTAACCAGTGAGGGCAAAAGGATCCACTCTCCAATAACTGCAATAAGGAAAGGAAATCAAGTCGGAGGAAGTCCAGCAATCCAGCTGGTACGGTGGCTACAGCTGAGCCAGAGGCACCATTACTACCA
Organism: Anhinga rufa; assembly: GCA_013400875.1. Classification (NCBI taxonomy): domain Eukaryota; kingdom Metazoa; phylum Chordata; class Aves; order Suliformes; family Anhingidae; genus Anhinga; species Anhinga rufa. The sequence continues at coordinate 2,586 of VZTV01102735.1, read as the reverse complement.
GTAGCTCAACTCATCTGTTATAATCAGTAGGTCAATTGACCTGTTATTCACAGAAGAAAATAGAAATGCTCCAGCTCTAACATAAGTTAACTGGGAATTTCTAACTTCATTGTTTCTCTTTAAAGAAAAATGATGAATTGTCAAGTACAATAGCTCTGAACATGCAGCTATGTGGAGTTCACACAGTGAATTTGCATGAGGTTTCAAGCACTTTGTGTAACATCGGCAGGATTCAACAAAAAGCAGGAAGAGGAAAAGGCCAGATCAGGGAGTTAAATAACTTAAGTCTACGCAGCAAGAGACCGATAGAGGTAACTTACTTTCAAACCTTCTACTGGAAAAATCTCCTTCCCTTAGAAGCAAACAGGATGCTAATTGAATTCCATTTAGCTCCATCCCTTAACATTCAGATGACTTTCCCTTCAAGACAACATTCGCATACAAGAAGCTGCATTCATAACGAGTCTGTATTTACTCACTATGATTTTATCCTGGAAAAAACTGTCATTGCTGTTTCAGTTTTTGGCTGTATACATTTTCAGATGAGAATATCTTCTGTCTATTTTTAGAAGAGTAGTTCCCTTCTGCTAGAGATAGCTGAGGCTGACTGCATTCCTTTTATACACAGGCTGGGCACAGTTTCTCTCCACAAGACGACACCACAGAGGGATGGCAAATAATTCAGATACAAAGAATTAGAACTAAAGTAATTTTCAAGGGCTAAGTAATATTTTAGCTGAAGTCTAAACATATTGCAATGTTCTAGGTAGTTAATTTTTCCGAGCATAACTTCCAGCTAGAAGCTCGACGAGCTGGACACACGTCATATTAAACTTACCGTGTCCTTTACAGCCATAAAGCAGTGGCATATCCAGCGTCTCGTTGTGCCATCTCGACAGATGTATGAGAATGCCCGGTCAAAGTTCCTGTCTGGTGCGCAGAAAGAAACCTTCTCTATTGTCTGATCAACTATAAGATCCTAGAGGGAAAAAATCCCCCCCCACAATAGAAGAAATGTGAGGTGAAACGGAGAAACACTTGAACAAGTAATTTTCAGTATTACCTGCAAGAAGATGAGTTAAATTAAAAAGAGCATAACCTGATGTGGCTGTAATAATCTGCCAATGAATTCACCATTCAGAATTTATGACATTTCCCACCAGCCACCTTTGGTAGAAGTGTGCCAAGGCACCACTTAAGAATTCAGGGACCCAAATAATTCCTAAGATCAATCCCTCTTGACTATGAGCTCACATTTTTGTTTTATTTTTTACAGCAGCTCTGGTAGTCTTGCAATCAAAAAAAAAAAAAATCTTTACTGTGCTTAAAACACAACACTGAAACTTATGGGAGAGGTCTGCAAGTGTGGAAAGGTCTAGCAGCTGCTACACGAAACGGAAAAGCTGATCTGCCAATTAGCTAAGCAGGGATGCGACAGAAGAGCACCAGCAGCACTGGTAGTACCAAACACCCCTGATTTGCTCCCACAGATTGATGGGAGAAGTGTTCCTAAAAAGGAGATGGTATAGTTTAAAAAACTATGCCATCTTCATTTAAAAAAATGTTTTTTCAATATTTTTTTCAAAATTGTTTCTTTCGGTTGGTGGTTAGTCCTTGGCACCTGCGCTAATGTATTCGACCACCAGGAGGCAATAGTATATTCCCTTTTTAAGCCCTATACTTTTAATTACCTCCGGGGTCTGCACAGCTTATTAAAATTCAGTTTTAAAAGATTAGATATATGCAGTAACGTTTTTAAAAATAACACACGTATTACTAGTTTTAAATGAGGCAATCAGTAGACTGAATTCACCTACACCTGTATGTTTGTATTGGAAACTGAATTCTTAAGAGACAGTAACCTTCGCGCTGATGAACCATACCCTAACAGCAGCCCTGGAGAAGTCTAGCTACAGAGCAGTTTGTGACAGGCAGTCGCACTGCAGAGGGATATGAATTATCTCTACCTCTACTTCTCGGTGCTGGCTTGCAGAAATCATCTTTTAGGTTGGCAAAGTAAGGGTTAAATGACATGAACATAAACCAAATTAGTTTCAGACTAATGAGAGTAAAAATTTGTCCGATAGCCATGCCATCTTTTAAAATACTAGCATGCTATAATTATAGAGGCAAGCCTAAAGCTCTGATTTCCAACTGCCTCCATCTAGATAAAACCAAGAATCACTTGCTGTTACTTGCACACAGGTGCCTGGGCGGTACATAGTGTGCCATTTCACAACAACAACAAAAAAATTGTAAAACAGTCTAGAAGGATGCCACAAATACATTAGTCTTCCACTTCAGACCAACAGCTTAGATATAAGAATTAGAAATTATCGAATTTGATACTCGGTTAAACTTGAGTCTGAATGTACAACCCCCCCAGTTTCATTTACTCTCTTCACCGCAGTTTTAGCAGCCAGCTCTTGTTCATTCAGACCCAGCCTAGGATTTGGATGCACTGAAAATTATATTGATTACCATGAGTTTGCTCGTGTATTACTATGGCAGCCTTCTGCAGTGGTACAGAAGGAAGTCAGGGGACTCTCCAATTTCAGAGTCAACAGAACTTATCAGGAAAAAAAC